>LGRX02029303.1:0-73586 GCA_001247695.2 Cymbomonas tetramitiformis | reverse complement strand
CACTTGTAACCAGTTCCAGGTGTTAAACTGTATTCTCGTTCTGTAAAACTCAACATAGTCTGCTTCCGCTTGTAGACGCGCACGCATCCAAAGCACATTAATTACCTCTGGGTACACCTCAACCTCCTCTGGCTGTTCGTCAGACATTTCTTAGCGTAATTGCCACAAGGTTATTTCGCAAAGACCCAAACCGAGTTCGCCTTTTCTATTTATGAACAAAACCTAACAGTATTCTATTTATGAAAAGAGCTGAAAGTATTCAAACCGCGCGCGCGCGCGGTGTCGAGTCTCTGCGCGCGGACTTGGCGACGAGCACTGGCTGCGGGAAAAGTTCCTGGTAGTTGAAATAATTATTGTCACACTAATTATTATTTAAGAAGCAATTTCATTCTTGCATAAGTTAAATTATACTACGAACTCTTCCGTCATCGATGACAATAGACCATGCAGGTCCATGCGGCAACAACATGTCGTCATCGATGACGATATTCTAAGGCGGTATTTGAACAGAAAGTATATATATTTTATGTAAAATCCTCCCGCGTATTATTCTCCGAAGTCAACATTATTACAGATTTCAGTCCAGGTTTTTTACTAAACAAAGCTCAAACCTCCACTCTTCAAGCGAATCTCTTGAGTTACGTCCACGTCCTCTTGTGCTACTATATTTCGATCGCTCGGTGGCCTTTTAACCTTGAACCAAGGAGGTAAAAGGCAATATACACACTTCTTCACAGGGCAAAACTGTATCTTTTGCGTTACCCATGTGGAAGTGTAGTTAAGTTTCTTTTTGCCCATGACAACAACACGGGGACGATGAGGAGGAAGTATCGGCTGAAGGGAGTTTGTGTCTTTCGCTGTCACACAGCCACTCCTTGAGTAGGAAGCCGCACATGTCGCGTTCTGGGAACTCCCGTTCTGGAGTGCGTACTCTCCTTGTTCGAGCTTTTCCTTACGCTTTGCCACCTTCACAACCTCTAAAGCAGTCAGAATCAGTTCCACCTCGTTGTCCGTAAAACCGCTTTGGTAGTAGTACGCATGTCCGGGGAGAAAGCCTGCCTTCATTAAAACGTAGCAGATGTGATAACACCAGTGAACACTATTTTCCCGTGTACGAGTTGTGATTACGTTTTGGAAATACGTACAGCTACAAGAAACTTGCTTGTCCCTTGAGTGACTAAAAGTCACAACACTCTCGGCCATCCTATAGCCCCCAACCTTGAAGGTCCGTTCGTGAACTCCGAAGTTTTCGTCGTTCACCCCGAATAATTGAGTGGGCGCGGGGACTCTCAGAACCGACAGCTTGGCGGGCTCCTTGAATAGCTTGGTGAGTGTGCCGACAAGCTTCTTGTTGCCTTTCGAGATGTATCTCACCGTCTTCAGGGTCAGAACGGAGTTACGCAAGCCGTCTTTGTCAGGCGAGTGAGTTTGAACAGCCGAAAGAAAGTCAAATAAGAGGTCGGAATCAACTTTTGTGGCGGTTTTCCAATAACAATCCAGCGAGTCGTCACTCGGATCAGGATCGACCTTGAAGGTAAAGACTTCCGTCCCTTTCTTAGTTGTACTTTTACACTTCACAATCTTCGGCGTGGGTTCCTGCAGGTAACAAGTCAAGCTTTCGTCATCGATGACGATAATGCTGAAGAAAATAGTTTGACATTTGTATCTTTCAAACAACGAAATATTGTCATCGATGACAATAAGTTGAAGTATTAAAAGTTTACAAGGTGCAGATGTAATGTCAACGTGTATCCGATTAAAATGTCGACAAAAGACGTGTCTAATTAAGATTAGTGTAAGTTGTTCATACCGGTGTGTTCGTCGTTTGCTGGGCAGCTGGTTGACGAGGGAAAACGCGGGGTTTGTCTGCACGGTGGTTCCTTCCCTCTTGAACCGCTGGTGGGGAGCGAACGTATATCTCACGGACCTCTTCCATGATGTCATCAGCCGTCGTCCTTGCCCTTTTCTCGGCTGCTAGGTTTGCCCTGCGCTCTTGATAAAGTTCTTGGACTCGGGACTCACGTCGCACGTACCCGCATTCCCCCATGTGTTTCAGGTGGCTGCTCTGGTCGACAAAGCTGCAAAGCTCCATGCGCACGGACTCGGACACAGTGAGATGTTTTCCGAGGTTCCTATTATCCTGGTTTCCCAGAGCTTCTGCAAGGTTTGCGGTTGGGTCACGAAAGATATGCAGGAGTCTTTCTCCCTCACGGGAGTAAAACTTGAACAATCCATTCAGACTGCTCTGCACGTCCTTACGCGGCTGATCTTCAATGAAGTCCATCAAACGAGCTCGAGCATCTAAAAGCTGTCCCGGTGCCAACTCCTTCCACCAATCGTGCCAGAGCTTGTCGAAGGTTTTTGCGTCGAACTCGTTGTCAATCTTTTTGCAGTGAAGACTGACGTCTTTTGAAACGTGAAGGTCGCAGTCGATCTCCAAGGAGTTTCCCTGTGCGTCACGCACACGAAAACCTTTGCGGCTTTCAATGTCCGCAATCAAAAAGTTGTAGTTCATGCGTAAACCATTCCAGGCGCCTCCTGCAAGTGCACTAAACTGACATTAATATCTGAAACTTAAACTTTTCTTTGTCATCGATGACGATGTGCAGCCTAGTTTTAATTAAGTGTTGCTGTAAAATAGAAAATAGTTTTGACATCGTCATCGATGACAATAAAATGACAACACAAAAATACACCGAGTACTTTATCATAATTACCTGCTGCGTCACGAACAAAACCCCCTGGTCGAAAATGTATTTGACCTTTGGACTCTGGCCAGTTCTTTGCATCCAGGTATGCCGCAAACTCTTCCGGGTGTTCCTGAGCGTAGATAGCGACGGCGTAATCGACCGCAGCCCACATCGCCCTCTCGTCCATGCCGCGTTCCCCGGCGGGTAAGGGGTTGACTACTAGTTTTATCAAGCCGAGTGTTGGAATCACGCAACATATCTTCTCCACCACCTTGTCCCTCATTGTTTTGTGCATGCCATCAGAATAAGCCAGCTGACCTTTGAAAGGTGGCTTCCCGAGGACTCTGTCCATTAATAGCATCACCTTGGCCGGCGACCACGGAATGTCCAAGGGACAGATGAAGTACTGCAAAGGCGGCCTGTGATAATTACACTTGTTAGTTTCAAATAACAAACATGGAACAACATCAATATTGATATTGCTATGTTTTCAATGCGTACCTTTCGAACAACAACGCGCGGAGTCCAAGTTCTTGCAAGCGCTGACGTAACTGTCGTATCTCGACATCGGGGTCCTTTGAGGGGACATACGTCGAGCTCTTGCTTCCTCGAATAACGTACTCCAAAGCCCGAACATCTTGCACCGCCTCTGACACGGTCAGTACGTCTTCTAGGGTGGTTGACTCGTGTCCACTCAGCAGTTTGTTCATCACATTGGCGGTTGCCGCCATCTTCAGGTTTTCCAATCGAGCTGCGCCCATCTCGGGGATTGCCTTCAAGACTGCCTCAGTTTCGGTTTCCCCAAGGTCTGCTGGCTTGGTTTTTTTGACAAGGTTTGTGCAAGAGTGCTTCCCGTAGTGTTTAAACATCAACAAATAGCCTGATCCGGGCTTAAGTTCACCACGGTAAAGCGTGGCGGTAGCGGCACAAGGTTCCATGGAAGTAGTTTGTTTGCACTTTGGACATGTCGGTGCCACTTGTACTTGTTTCCCGACTTGCGCCACCTATTGAATTAAAATCTATATTTATTCAATGAAAATGTTTTGCAAGGAAGTAACAATATTCGTCATCGATGCCAAAACAGTTAAAACATTATAAAACAGTTACTCTCGAAAAATAAAGTTGCGAAACAACTGTCATCCATGACGATATTTGAAAGTACTATAATTATACAAAGTAAAAAAACGGTTTCATACCTTTTCAATGAAGTTTTTGCCATGTATTTGAAGGAACGGACAAGTCTTATTCTTGCATACTGCCTCTCCAAGGCATTTCACACTTCGAATGTTGACCTTGGCACCCAACTGCTTCCAGTTATCAGTTGTTGCCTTGTCGGTCGATTTATTCGCATGTGACCAAGTACGCGGTGTTTGAAAGAATGGGAGATTAACCAAAGAAACCCCACGTCTGTCCTTGGATGGCGGTTGTTTGACGTGGAAACCGAAGGTCATATTCCCGTCGACGTTAGAAGGCACTTGGGTGGTGAAGATTGTATCTTTGGGGAACGCGTTTGCAAACTGAAAGTCCTGCTTTGACAAATTCGCAACAGGAGTATCAAGCTCAGGTTCAAAGGTATCTGCAGGTTCCGAGTCGCATAAGTTGACAAAAGTGGAAGCAGCTTCGCCAGTGATCTCAGGTTCGTCCTCAGACTCTGAAGCCGCGGAGGTTGCGGCAGGAGTTTTCGGTGAAGCATCTTCGGGCTCGTCTTCGGTATCAATCAAACAACCTATAACTGAGTAGCCCCATTCCGGGTCCACGCGGTACACCTCCTTGTCACAGACATATTTCCTACTAGCCAGTTTTGCAACAGCCAATCCATCGTCGGGGGTAAGTCCGAAGGCGTCACAAATGTCCTTGTGCAAAACTTGGCATCGCTTCCCACGTACACGCCATGGAATAGGCCGACAAAGAAGAACACCTTGAGGGGTTTCGAAGAAGAAATCAACAAAGTTGCCCATTGTGCAAAAGGAATAGTTCAAATAGCTGTAATATTTCACACGCACTCGAATGTCATCGATGACGAAAAAGGTAACATGTAAAGATTCAGTCAGAGCTGAGAAAGAGGGAGAGGGCGTAGTGTCATCGATGACATGTTATCGACAAAACAATAATTTGTCAAGTATTTACCTGCTATCAAGCAAATTATATTGTCATCTCGTAGTTTCAACCTTCTTCGAGTTCTATATTTGTTTGTTAAGAATTGTGCAGTTCGAAAAATAAGTTGTTGTTAAGTAGTCCGCGCCAGAAACTTGAAAATCAAAATTGCCAATATAATAATATTATATATGAAATTAATAATTAATTGTTTGTTCACTTCCCTAACCTCTCCCCTAACTTCACTTCCCCACCCGCTAACCTCCAAAAAAAAAAAGTGACGCAGTATGGTCGAAGTCACGAGTGGTTGACGAATTTAGACAATAAGAAGCGGAGAGTGGCGGCCCCTTTGTCAGTTCAAAATTTTTGTCACTGCCACCCCACCTCACTCCACAGTCAACGCTGCACATTCAGTAATAATTAAATGGCAGACTCGGCCGGAAAGAAAAGAAACACTAAAGTGCCAATAGAATGGAACGTAGTCAGCAAGCCAAGAACTGCGCGGGGAAAGTCTGCACCCACCAGTTCTGAACAAGATTCAGGGGAGGTCGTTGAGTCTCTTAACATTGGGGAGATACACAAGGCAAGATATATTGAAACTTTGGAACTGAACTTGAGTGAGTGCTCTTTTGATGACAATCCAAGAGGTCACAAGCATTGTGCCGTGGAGGCCATGAAGCGCATCGAGCTCGTGGGATTCGACCCCATGTGCGACATGATGTGGTACAAGACGCCGGACAGTAAGAGGTGAGCTATTTCTTTCTTTTACGTCGTGTGTTCATTTTACTTTCCTGACCCATTAGCTTTAATTATAGGCACAAGTACAAGGCAATTGACGGACACGGAAGAAACGAAGCTTTCCGAAAGGCGTATAAAGAAGGTGGCGTCGTTGCAGGCAAGAAAGTCGAACCCGGCGACAAGCGCTGGCTGAAGCGGCCAGGGTGCAGGTAAGCTTTAATTTTTCCAATCTTTTATTTGATAACATTTCGGGTTAAAAAAGTTGTCCTGAGTGTCCCTCTGAGGTTTTTTTTTTTTTTTTTATTGGCATCGATGACAAGCTTCCTGTATTTTGTCATTAAGTTCGCTTTTGGCTCGTGCCTTAAACCTTTTCTCAAACGTCATCGATGACGAAGCAAGTCTCTGCGTGGATAATTAGTCGAAATATTTTTGAAAACTTAGTATTCTTTGTCATCGATGACGGCCCATAGCTCATAGAAAGGATAAATGGATAAATGGATAAATGGAGAAATGGATAATTCACCAAGTGAAAATACAAAACGGTCCTCAAAGAATTTTCAAGTGAAAATACAAGGACGCGTCCCTCTTCCGGAATATCACCGCACCCCCCTCCCCGACAAGTGAAATTACACAACGGGCCCCGGAAATACTGAAAATACACTTTGGTCTCCTTTTGTGAAAAAATGCACCGACACCTCCCCGAAAAAGTCAAAATGCAAATCAGGTGAAAAACAACAAGTGAAAATACAAGGTCGCGTCCTTCGTCCGGAATATCACCGCACCCCCTCCCCGCCAAGTGAAATTACACAACGGGCCCCGGAAATACTGAAAATACACTTTGGTCTCCTTTTGTGAAAACATGCACCGACACCTCCCCGATAAAGTCAAAATGCAAATCAGGTGAAAAACAACAAGTGAAAATACAATGACGCGTCCTTCGTCCGGAATATCACCGCCCCCCCCTCCCCGCCAAGTGAAATTACACAACGGGCCCCGGAAATACTGAAAATACACTTTGGTCTCCTTTTGTGAAAAAATGCACCGACACCTCCCCGAAAAAGTCAAAATGCAAATCAGGTGAAAAATACCAAGTGAAAATAAAAGCAAGTTTCCTTTTTCCAGAATGACTATGTCTCACAGAAAATATAACAATGACAAGCCTTGTCACCATTGACAGCTAATAAGAAAGTGATATTGAACTGATAATAAGAAGTCCGTGCTGAATATTTTTGAAACCTAAAATTATTGTCATCGATGACGATATTTCTAGGTGCTGAAAAAAAATTATTTCATACTTTATTTATTAAGTAGAAAAATTTGTCATCGATGACGATATTTTTAGGTTGCATGAAAACATCAAGTTACAACAACAAGCTTGTCATCGGTGACGTTTTTCTCACTATTTGTAAAATAGGTCTACACGGGTTGATAACTTACACGCTGCGTAATTAGAGACTTGTTCTAAAGTCTTTAACGCAAAGCTGAATATTATGACCGGTCCAGAATCTTTGCAGTTTCAAAAGTCACTAAGATTCTTTCGGATCCAATCTTGTAAGACTTCTTAAAGAAGCGCTGTCTTAGAATGTGCCGCACGCAATAAAAAGTCTGTTCAACTAGCTGATACCAATGAGCTACTAGGGAATCAGTATACGATTGCGCCGCGGTTTGTTGCGAGTTCATCGTAAAGACATCGACGGTTAAATAACTTAGACGCTGCGTAATTAGAGACTTTTAAAACTGCCGCTATCTTTGACGTTGAAGGTAGTAACTCATCAAGAGAAAAAAAACGTCCGTGATTGGTGACGGACAGTTCCATACTTTTTGAAATAATTGCGGAACGTCCGTCACCAATGACGGAAACATCCGTCATCGACGAACGAAAAAAAAGTATAAGCTTTGACTCCTTTCTCGTTCGAAACAAAACTGTGAGAGCCCGCAAGAAAATTGATCTCCATGGGGGTAATATCCTCAGGAAAAACTTGTCACAAGCATTCGGTCTCAGAAAAATATTGTCATCGATGACAAAATATTGACATCGATGACAAAAATAGTTCTAAACGTAGATACGTCCAGTGAATAAACAGAACAAGTACCCAAAGCGTCATCGATGACAAAAATATTGTCATCGATGACAAGGAATACCATGTTCGTAGAAAAATAACGACTAAATCAACGGCAAGAGAGGTAAGTTGTCATCGATGACGGTTCAGAAAGAAATAAAACTTGTGCCAAAAGCGAACTCGTTGACAAATTAAGTGGAGTCGTCATCGATGACAAAAAAGAGAAAACTAAAAACAGCGACACCAATGTAAACTTTTTCACCGCAAGATGTTATCAATAAAAAGTCTGAAAAAATAAAAGCATACCTGCACTTTCACCTTGAGCTCCCGAGGAACAAACCTCGGCGCAATCGGATACTAATTCGCTAGCTCATTAATATCAGCTATTTGCTTAGATGTTTCACTGCTTGCAGCACAAGCAACAATAGGTAAAATAGCGCTTCTCAACGGAGTCTTGCAAGATTAGATCTGATTGGGGTTTAAAGGTGACTTTCTAATGTGGAACTGGATTGGTCCTTATTAGCGTTGCGTTGAAGACTTTAAAAGACTTAACAATATTTCGCTTTCTTTATATTTACAAACTCTGACCGCGACAGCAGACTCGAAATTGTTCTTTTTTAACTTTCACTCTTGAAGCGTTTGGCTTCCCTTCTTTTCTTAGTAGTAGCTTTCCGCTCGCAGACGTTGCAACGTTGCCACCTTCCTGCCTAGCGGCTTCTATTTTCTATTATTATTCCTATAATTTCTTAGTATAAGTGAAGCACGCGTTATTCGCGTTATTCTATAATTTATTTGTTCGCAGACCTATTTTACAAATAGTGAGAAAAACGTCACCGATGACAAGCTTGTTGTTGTAACCTGATGTTTTCATGCAACCGAAAAATATCGTCATCGATGACAAATTTTCCTACTTTATAAATAAAGTATAAAACAATTTTTTTTTCCAGCACCTGGAAATATCGTCATCGATGACAATAATTATATGTTTCAAAGATAATTAACACGGACTTCTTATTATCTGAATATCAGTTTTTTATTACCTGTCAATGGTGACAAGGGTTGTCATTGTGATATTTTCTGTGAGTCATAGTTATTCTGAAAAAAAGGAAACTTCCCGTTATTTTCACTTGGTATTTTTCACCTGATTTGTATTTTGACTTTATCGGGGAGGTGTCGGTGCATTTTTTCACAAAAGGGGACTAAAGTGTTTTTTCAGGATTTCCGGGGCCCGTTGTGGAATTTCACTTGTCGGGGAGGGGGGTGCGGTGATATTCCGAAAGAAGAACATGTCCTTCTTTTTTTCACTTGTTGTTTTTCACCTGAATTGCATTTTGACTTTTTCGGGGAGGTGACGGTGCATTTTTAAAGAAAAGGAGACCAAAGTGTATTTTCAGTATTTCCGGGGCCCGTTGTGTGATTTCAGTTGTTGGGGCGGGGGGTGCGGTGATATTCCGGAGGAAGGGCACGTCCTTGTATTTTCACTTGTTGTTTTTCACCAGAATAGCATTTTGAGTTTTTCGGGGAGGTGACGGTGCATTTGTAAAGAAAAGGAGACCAAAGTATATTCTCAATATTTCCGGGGCCCGTTGTGTAATTCCACTTGTCGGGGCGGGGGGTGCGGTGATATTCCGGAAGAAGGACGCGTCATTGTATTTTCACTTGTTGTTTTTCACCTGATTTGCATTTTCACTTTATCGGGGAGGTGACGTTGCATTTTTTACCAAAAGGAGACCAAAGTGTATTTTCAGTATTTCCGGGGCCCGTTGTGTAATTTCACTTGTCGGGGAGGGGGGGTGCGGGGATATTCCGGAAGAGGGACGCGTCGTTGTATTTTCACGTGAAAATAATTTGAGGACCGTTTTGTATTTTCACTTGGTGAATTACCCATTTCACCATTTATCCATTTATCCATTTATCCTTTTTTTGCGCGACGATGACGGCCTGGGTACCTGTCGTATTTTTTCACTGGTTGTATATACGTTTAGAAATATTTATGTCATCGATGACAATATTTTTCTGAGCCTGAATGAATGTGCCAGGTTTTTTCTGAGAACATTACGCCACTGAGACACGTTTAGAAATATTTTTGTCATCGATGACAATATTTTTCTGAGCCTGAATGCTCTTGCCAGGTTTTTTCTGAGGACATCACGCCACTGGAGATCAACTTCCTTGCGGGCTCGCGTTTTGTGACGAACGAGAAGGGGGTGAAGGCTTATAATTTTTTTTCTAAGTTCATGTATTTTGATCGGCTTTTGAAAGCCTGGCCAAAGGAATCGAAGCTCTCTGGACCTGCAATGGTTGCTCGTTACGGCACGCTCGACGAAGACTACAACCAAACCTTTTTCAAGAAGCTCATCTCCGTTCACAAACTTTTAAGTGAGGACCAGCGACTGCTTGATTTGGTTGAGAAGAACCGCGAGGAGCTTGGAAGTCACAGTCCTTTCGGGTTTGCTAGTTTGTATTCAAACAAGGAGCTTGGGGATTTGTCGCTGGAAAACAAGGTATAACTGGCGCAAGAAAAATATTCCTTACCTTATATTTGTTTCCGTTTCAAGTATTGTTGACATCGATGACAACTGCGTTCATGTATTCCCGGTTTCGGCATGCAGAACAGGTAGAACTTAAAGCATGGCATGTTGTGGTAACTTGTCAGGTGAAAGCCTTTCAGGCTGTGTGCAAGAACGTGACCTACTTCAAGCACGGAGAAGATTCTGAAAAAGGACACTGGCTGCAGACACAAAGCATGAAGGATCACACGCCGGTCATTAAGTCAGCAAGAGGCTTTACTGACTTCTGCACAACCCTTAGAATGAGGGAAAAGATAACGGCAAGACTTGAAGAGCTCGTGAAAGAAACTGGTGTTACTTTCAACCAAGAAAAAGCAGACGAGTTCATGGCTGGAGTCCTTAAAGGATGGTAAGGTTATTTTACCTTCTTCTTTTCCTTTTAACAGTGTGCTTTCTTTGATCAATGTGCTTGAGTGCTCATTGCAAGCTGTTATTATTTATAGCTAACGAAAAAGGTGTGTCTCGCAGCCAAGACAGCTTTTTATTTCCGGTTGACAAAAGCCCATTGCCTTCCAGCCCAGTCGCTTGCCGACTGAAAGAGGACGAAATAAAAAAAGGCACTTGCTTTCGTGGAGGGGAAGTTCAAAACCGCTGTTTTCTACAAGGACGACGAAGTGGAGGACATGGACTTGGAGGCCGTCAAAGTTCATGTTAAACCTGCGAAGGAGGTTGAAAAGCATGCAAAAGATGCAGTCTCTGGAGAGAACGTGGCTGAGTCTCAACATGAGGAGCCCTCAGCAGCTAACTCAGACGCACAATTGAAAGCCTGGTTGGAAGGCGACAACGACGCTGAAGGGGGGCAACAACCTGCCAACGAGGACACTTCGCAGCCGGCACACGTAAACTTTGACTTGAGCACCTTGTATAAGCCAGAGACCATTGCTGGTACGTGGAACTTTCAGAAAAACACCTGGTCACAAGAAACTTGTTTGTTTTCCGTCATCGATGACGAAGTTTTTCGTCATCGATGACGAAGTTTAGGCAGTACGTTACGATGCTTTTTTAAGTTTTTTCACGTTCACACATGACTTACATTTACTAATCAAGACTGAACAAACTTTGATCAAACTTTGTTCTCCTCGCAGAAAGCTTTATTCTCATCGCAGAGGCAAAGCAGGCAGCTGATGAGCACGAAGAAGCAAAGAAGACCGTGAAGAAGTTAAATAAGGTAATGCAGAAATACGTGATCGACAACGTCCAAGAGATGAACTTAGAGGACGAGACCGGAGTTGCAGTAAGGGCAGAGTTGAAGAGGAAAAAGGACGAGATCGAAGTACTGACCACGGAGCGTAAGAAGAAGAAGGAGCGGAGGTTATCTCTTGCGGCGGAGTTGGAATCAGTCCAGCAGAAGCTAGAGATGGGGGGGACGCCTGAGAAAGAATCCGTACTACCTGAGTTGCCACCTATACTGGCGCCCATTCCAGAAGCTTCAGAATCACGGCACGCAACACCGGTGAGTTGTTGAACATATAATGTAAAGTTTTAGCAGTTGCTTTTGTTAACATTGATGAAGACTTTCTTAAAAAGAATATTTTTGTTTCAGGCCCCCAAACAATCACCCGAGGTTCCAAACCAGCCGGGTTTCTTTTACGGTAGCCCGTGGGACCCAGTGAAATGTTACGAAGCACTGAGCGGTGATGACAAAAACCTCAACTTCAAGACGGAAAAGAAGCTGACGAAGCGAGATGGTTCTACGTGGGACGCCCGAAAGCCTGGAGTGAAGGAGATTGAGTTCCTGGAGTTCCTGGTTGCTAACCCGTTGGAGGGAAAGCCTATTGGCTACAGTCGTAGTGACATCTATGTATCTTGTCAAGAAAAGATGTCCAAGGCCTTACACCTTATCTACTACAAAGCGACCGTGGTCGCCATCGGTGCTGAGCAGACCAAGTGCTGGGTTTTTCAGAGTGAGATTCTCACTTACGCGGGAGTACCCGCGGTGACATTGGCGTGTTGTGACGCGGTGAAAGCAACGAAGCAGCTGCTGTCTGTGTTCTTTGAGGGGGTTGGTGTGGCCGCGATCATCACGGACGTTCCTTGGGGAAGCAGTGAAAAAGCCGGGTACCCAACTGACATCGACTGGAAGGTGGCAACGAAGGCAATCTTTGGTTCAGTGGCCGATAACAATGGTAGCATGGACAAGTACGAGAAAGCTGTGGACCTAGGCGGGCCGGACGGAGACACCGTGTTCACGGTGATGGGCACACTTGAAGTGCTTCAAGAAATAGAAGAAGAATCGAAGAACTGCAATCTCAGTGGTTTTGTGAACCTTCCCGGTATGATGTCTTCTGTATTATTTCGGTAGTATAGCATATCTGAAAATATCGTCATCGATGACAATATGAGACTCATATTTACTTAGTTATTTCGTGTTTGAAATATTTTGTTCAGTATTTTTCGTCATCGATGACGAAGTTGTTTGCACTGTCTGCAGGTTGCATTACATTTTCCCAGCTGAGGCTTGCTGAGGTTAGGAGCAATACTCCGTGCTCCTCTGGAATCTGGTACACATGCCTGGCAAGAACGCCGTCTAAACTCGTGTGTGATTGGAAAGCTTTCTTTACACCTCAAGTTTCAGATCGTCACAAATACATTCTCACCCGTAAGTACAAGTACGACGTCCTGTCGACTTCGTTTACCGGGAACATCCTGACTTGCCCGTCGAACGAGGAGAAGGCAACGTTGCTGCGCAACTTGTTAAACACGGTGAAGGAAAGCGTTCGGGAGGAGCGTGGAGAAGATGTGGCGCCGGGCGACGATGACGAGAAGGTGCGGGAGGATTTCATGGTAGCTGAGGACCTGCTTGACGATGAGTTCACACGTATGAACAAGGCTTTCAAGCAGACGGTGTCATCAACCACGGTGAAACATAACTGCTCACTGACTGGCTGCCTTGCGTTTAAGCAAGCAAAGTGTGAGTATTCTGGAAAGGCTTTGGTTTACGGACAGAAAGACCCAAATATGATGAATATGCTTGTGCAGCGGTACACGTACTTGCCAGGGCAGCTCGTGATGGATCCGTTCATGGGAACCGGTATGTTCTGCTTTGCTAATCGAGTTGCGTGCCGGCTTGTATTGTGATGAAAGGAGTTTGCATGTGGAACAAGTTCCCGTTTGCAATGTCGGCTAGACGTATTGTGTTTTCCAAAGTTCAGTCATTCTTATTGTTCGGCATGTGCGCCTGCTGGAAACTTTGTCATCGATGACGGTTGTCATCGATGACGGTTGTCAAATATCCTGAGTGTAGTCGAAGTTTGTGTATACGGGGAGCACAGGAATTGGAGCCTTACACGCCAGACGTGCGTTCTTTGGCATGGAGATCCAACAAGAGACCTTTTGTCAGACGATGTTGATGATATCTTCAAGTCTGGCGGGCATGTCACTTGAGGGATAAGTGTTAGACTCGACCTGTTATTTGTTCAGTTAGGTGAAGAGAAAATTGTACTTTCACAAATAAATAGAAGGGAACCTGAAGTTTAACTTTTTTAGGTATGTGCTGTCATCGATGACGGGGAAAGTAACTTCGGCTAAAAGTGTTTTCTGACAAATAAATAGAAGTGAATCTGAAGTATAACTTCTTTGGTATTTCCTGTCATCGATGACGGGGGAAGTAATCTTGGTCGCCGTGTTATTCCTATAACAAAAACGGTTGCACTGTCATCGATGACGGGGGAGGTCCCTGTTATATAATCTTTTGATGGTTGATTCGTGTCCGTTATTTCTGGGCTGTGGTTGTGTTGTCATCGATGTCGAATAGAGTCCTAGTTGTATTCTTTTGCCAGGCAAAATGGGAACTTGTATTTTCACTTATATTTATGCAGTTTTGTAAACATGCACGGTTGCAGTATTAAAAAATACCAACATTTTTGAAGAGAGACGCGTCGTAGTATTATCACTTGTAGTTTTTCACCTGAATTGCATTTTGACTTTAGCGGGGACGATACGTCTCGGTGCAATTTTTCAGAAAAGGATACCAAAGTGTATTTTCAGTGTTTTTGGGGCCCGTTGTGTAAGTTCACTTGTCGGGGAGGGGGGTGCGGGGATATTCCGGAAGAAGGACGCGTCATTGTATTTTCACTTGTTGTTTGTCACCTGAATTGGATTTGGACTTGAGCAGGGACGATACGTCTCGGTGCATTTTTTACCAAAAGGAGACCAAAGTGTATTTTCAGTATTTCCGGGGCCCGTTGTGTAATTTCACTTGTTGGGGCGGGGGGTGCGGTGATATTCCGGAAGAAGGACGCGTCATTGTATTTTCAGTTGTTGTTTTTCAACTGATTTGCATTTTCACTTTATCGGGGAGGTGACGTTGCATTTTTTACGAAAAGTAGACCAAAGTGTATTTTCAGTATTTTCGGGGCCCGTTGTGGAATTTCACTTGTCAGGGAGGGGGGGTGCGGCGATATTCCGGAAGAGGGACGCGTTGTTGAATTTTCACATGAAAATAATTCGAGGACCGTTTTGTATTTTCACTGGGTGAAATACCCATTTCCCCATTCGCCCATTCACCCATTCACCCATTCTTTGCGCGACGGTCTGTGCAGCGTGGAGCAGTTTAATATTTTCACGGTGCTATTTAAGTTTCAGTACAAACACTACAACATCGTTGGCACAATACAAAGCGTGCAAGGTGCTCCAGAATCTGCTTCCTTACGCTCACACAGCTTACAGCGTACTCGAGTCCGTTGCAGATGTTCACGTGACCTAACGTAGCCTTGATACTTGCGTTCGAGCTGTGTTGACATTTGGACGCGTAAGGGCTCGTTGGAAGTTTGTGGCTCGTGTTCGCCTCTGAGTGCCTTGATCCGCCGCTCTAGAAACTGGCGTAGCAGCAAGCTGCCAAGGAGCTTGAGCAAGCTGCCGATTCACGTGAGCAGCGTTGGCCTCAAGCCGCTTTGCACGAGTGGCCTGTCGCTGTACAGATCCCCGGACTTTGTTGCTGAAGCCCCTAGCCCCAAAACTCTTTTGCGCTTCGTAGTCATCGAAGCATGATAACTCCCCCGCCTCTTCAACAGCAGCAAGTTTTGGCTTCGTAGTTGACTCTTCCGGCTGCCTGGCAGTTCGGCCGGCCGTAAGGGGCGCAGAGAAAGAGGACCAGACCGACGAGGTTTCAGACTGGTTGTCATCCAAAATGTCAAACTCCAATGAAGTGCTTGCAACGGCTTCCGCGTACGAACAAGCATGTTGTGAGATGCGGCCAAGCGCTGGAAAGCCCACTTTCAGAAAGGCGGGAAAGTCTTCTGGTGGGGTAACGTTATCGTCCTCACGATATTCATCGAGCTCAGAGCACAACGACCACTCTTCATCAGAATCGTGAGGTTGTTCGGTCTCTAAATCGTTTCCCCCTTCCTCGAGGTGTCCACGAGGAGGTTCACGTGCTGTCCAGCTGGAGCCCGGCAGACAATCGAAAGCATCCCCTCGTCGGGCGGCAGCGTTGTGCGTCGCAAGGAAGTCATCCTCAAAAACTGGGAACCACTCACTCAGCGTTGTGGTTCGCGGAATACAAATATCACTATCCGCAGAATGGTCATAGCAGTCCTCCTCCCCGACTTCAAGGTCGGAGTGATAGTCGTTGACGTCGTCATCTACTACCAGGCCTGGACGCAAGCTACGGACAGGGCGGGTAGTAGTTGGACACGCGAAGTCGTAAAAGAAAGTGCGGCGGGTGATAGCGTGGGGTTTCGGAATAGTATCAACTACAGGGTGTGCACCCCCAGGGATGCAACCTTCTCGTCGCGCTGCTGCTCCCCAAAGGGATAGGCAGTCGTTATATGCTTGCGTAGAGGTGTACGCCATCGGCAATTCGGATGCAGCAACGCCTTGTTTCAGGTTCAGCAATTTAATGCTGCTGATGATTTCTCAGGAATGAGAACTGGCTCAAGTATGGGAACTGGTTGGTTCTCTACCTCAACTGAATTTATCACCAATTTCCGTTTTAAGTACTGTTGATGTTCATGTTGGCCTTTCACGTCTGTCTCGGGCTTGGGAAAGAGTGCCACGTGCAGTCGAGCGAGCTAGTGGGTGGCATGGCATATGCGATGTTACAGTATGGTAAATAAAATAAGAGTGCGGAAAGTCAGGAGGGGGTATTATTTCGCTGACACAATTATTTAGTCGGGGAGGGGGGGGGTTATTATTTCGGCGAGAATTTTTAGTCATCTTCTTCGAATTTTCGCCGAGCGAAAATTTTGGGGTGTTGCAGCCAAACCGGGCCGAAATTTTTGGGCCAGTTCAGCCCCACCAAGCGATTTTTTTGAAATTTATGGGCCATTTTCACCCAAATTTGATCACATTTTTAGTCGGCGATACTTTTAGTCCGCCCCGACCATGGATTAAACAATCGTGTTAAATGTGGGAGTCTACACTCTCAACTTATTCTATTCGCTACTCTATAATTACTCAGCCCTAACAAGGCAAGACACTAGAACAGGTATGCAATCGATACTGTCTAAATTACTTCTAATACACCAGGCGATCACTGGAAACAAGTTATGCAATATATGCAAGCACAGTCGGCTATATACTTTTTACCACTCGGAAACACTGTCTGTTCGGAATTCAGCCCGAAAGCTCTCTAGCATATGCTTTATCGGAGCTCCATCCGGAGCACCGACTACTACTATTACTATAGTAATTCGGACTGTCATATGTCATCATCTGTCATCTGAGTACTGTACTCCGTACTAAGTACTCCACTGTATTTTATACTTAGCTATTTTTGCTTATCTTATTTTCTGTGCTTGCTATATCTGTTGCGCTTGTCCTCCTATCACAACTCCCCCTTAGGGAAGGTCACGTCCTCGCTGACCACATGGGCCGCCTGGAACCTACGGCGGTCCCGATGACCATAAATGGCTCATCCTGACAGTTTTTAGGCCTGTCAAACCCGGCGGTTCTCGGGGCGCCTGCCCGGGGATTCCCAGGACCCTGCTCCTGGTGCCTGGATTCACATGTACACTTCCAGACACACAAGGTATCGAAACCTCAAAGTATAGCATACACGCACAGTACAGGGATGACAATAGGTTTGCCAATTACCTGGCGGTTCTTGGGACGCCTGCCCAGCGGTTCTTGGGACGCCTGCCCAGAGCTTTTACCCAGTGCTCCAACTGCCGCCCGGTCACGCCGAGGCTAGAGCCACTGCTCTTGCTGAATGGATTATACAGGTTTCCACCTGTTGCCTGGCTGCACCGAGGCCGGAGCCAATGCTTTCGTGAAATAGTTTACCCAGGTTTCAACCTGCCGCCCGGCACTGCCGAACTAGAGCCAATGCTCCCCTGAATGGATTACCCAGGTTTCCACCTGCTGCCCGGCACCGCCGAACTAGAGCCAATGCTCTCATGAATGGATTACCCAGGTTTCAACCTGCCGCCTGGTCGTACCGAGGCTGGAGCCAATGCTCCCTTAAACAAGCATCGGAGGCATGGCTCAACCTGTCCTGCACCGTCAGTCACTGACCCCACTCGCATCGGATTCCCAACCCCCTTCCTGGGCCGTTGGCGCATCGCATCGTGCTCCGGCGAGTGCTATCGGTTCGTCTAATTCGAGGGCGCATTCGCGTTCGTCAAGGTCACTCTTCTCTTCAGGGGGCTCGTCACTCTCATCCGAACCTTCCCTATCCAACAACATAGACATATAATGACACACCTCTGCAGTCACGGGCAAGTCTTGAAACAGTTGTCGAAGCAGGCGCGCTGGGATGCTGTACAGGTTTTCTCTCGCGCCCATCCCTTTCACAGACTCTCCTCCGACTCTCAAGGCTGTCCCTCCTTGCGCAACCTTCTCATGCTTTCCGTGCTGGCGGAAGAACTCGCAGGGAGTCGTCGTATCGCACACTAGGAGGGGCGAACGCAACTGCATGTTGGTCCAGATATGCGTCGGTTTCCTAAACGGCGCACCGTACCTACAGTACGTGGCGAGGTGAGGAGGTGGAAGATTCCTCATGCATCGGCGCGAGTGCAGTCCGTACGGCGCCCTCCCCTGCGGGTTCTCAATGAAGTACGCATGGGGTCCCAAATACTGGATAATGGCTAGTGTCCTACGGACTCGACGATCAGCAACGCTCAGGTCCCGGACCCCTACTGTCTTTGCCTGACTGTACTCAGTGCACGGTGGACTGGCCCAAATCACATCAAAGTGGCCGGGTCTGAACTGTCTGTAATCCCATCGCATGATATCCTCACAATGAGTAGGATTCCATCTGGGCTGAATGTCTACAGCAACCACTTCGCTACCCGGAAATTGCTTGGTGAATTGCCTTTCGACAGATCCCGTTCCGCTAAACAACACGAGTATCTTGAGCCGGTCTGTTGGTTCCACTTCTAGTTTTGCCGTGCTACTCCCGGGTCCGGTGTAGGTGGTAGACACTCGCGCGAAGGTACCAGTACCTACTTCCTCGTCAAACCGCTCCTCCGGCACCCACGGCAAGGAGCCATCTACCGACAGTTCTTCTGACAAAGTAGTCCGAATTGCGGCTCCTACTGCCGTCTACTGTTGCTGTTGGACGCGTAACTTCTCTCGCTGCACTCTCTTTGCCTCCACTTTTTCGAATTCCACTAACGCTCTATTGGGCACCCCTGGCCTGCCCGCACCATCCCACTCGAGATCTTCCCTCGTCTTCCATTCGTTCTCGCTACGAGGCATACCCGTCCACTTAACTAGGTACTCTGTCCACCTTCTACCCTTGTGCTGTCGGGTGCGTGACCTCTCAATACACTCCACGTGGGTCTCCTTGCGACCGCTGACGTGCACCGGAGGGGGAGGGATTTCCTTTGCCCTTTCCACAAAACGGCTACTGGACTCCACTGGGGAAAGCCGGTCCACTGTGAAGACATCGTGCACCTTCCACTGCTTTGGTGTTTGCAGTCGGTAGGCGGACGGCGCTCCGCGTTCACTAGGTGGGAGGGCCATCTGCCGGTCGCTGTGGAACGCTTCTAACACCCTGAGGGGCCCTAAGCGCTTTTTGAGCAACTTCTTGTGTAGGCCCCGGTCCCCTGGCTGAGTGAGGTGCGTTGCGTCGACCCAGACCTCGTCGCCTATAGCGTAGCTCCTAGCTCGGTGACGCGCGTCATACTGTGCTATTTGCTGTTGCTGGGCCAGTAACAACTTCTCCCTGGCCAACTGTAATTGGCGCACAAACTGGCGAGCCGTCTCGTGGGCTGTACCCTTTTTGACTGCTACACCCCTCCCCCCCTTAGCGCGGCCTCCGCGGGACGCCAATGCTGCTTCTACGAAGAAGTCCAGCTGGGAGGCCGGAGCGTGGCCATACATCAGCTCAAACGGGGTAAAGCCCGTGACCGCAGACCGAGAGTCATTAATGGCAAACTCAACCGGGGTGCACCACAGATCCCAATCCTGCTGGTTCGCGTCGACATAGGCGCGCAGCATCCGTTCGACCGTGTGATTAGTGTGCTCCGCCTGTCCGTCCCCTTGGGGGTGATAAGGAGTGGTGGAGGCCACTTGGACCCCCATCAACCGGTGCAACTCCAGATGCATCTCATCCCGGAACCGGGAGTCCCGGTCACACACGATCTTCATAGGGGCCCCATGGAGGCGCCATATCTGATCGAAATACATGCGCGCGACTTGGGCCGCCGAACTATCCGCGTACAACATAGGGACGACGTGCACCATTTTGGACAACTTATCCGTAAATGTGGCAAAGGCGTCGTAGCCTCTTTCTGTACGCGGAAGGCCGGTGACAAAGTCAATACTCACCACTTGCCATAACCGGACTGGCACTTGCAGCGGGTTCAACTGGCCGTCGGGATAGCCGTTGCGGGGCCGGGTCTGCTGACACACGGGACACGACTTGCACCACTCAGTGACGTCCCTACTCATACGCGGCCACCAAAACCGGCGGTTAACCCTGTCTAACGTCTTGTCCCTCCCGGTGTGTCCTGCTGCCGGTGACTCGTGGGCCTCGCGCATCACTAGCTCCCTGAGGGGCGAGTCCTGAGACAACACCAGCTGATATCTACCCTCTGCCACCCTCCAGATCATGTTATCTACCATACGAAAGGTGTCTGTCCGTTGATGGGGTGCTGCTGCCAATTCCTCTCTCAGCGAGCTGAGGTACGGACTTCTGTCATACTCCGCCTGTAAGGCTCGCACAAACTGGTCTGCCTTGAGGGGCCCTAAAGCTGACCTGGCCTTAGCTGCAACACCTGAGGTGACAAGCGGTTCCTCGGTGTCCTGACCATCTTTGGCGGACTTGCGTACTGGCGGAGCACGCGGCCTGGACCGACTAGCGGCTGGGGCCCAGACCAAGATAACCGGCCATCGCAAGGGCGGTCGACCTCCATCGGGTGACTCGAACAAGTGGTTAGGACGTCCTTTCTCATCCCTAGCGTCGAAGACTCTAACTGGGTGGAGACCGTACTTGGGGTGGATTAAACGCCTCCAGGGGGCGTCATAGTCCGGCAGGAGGAACATAGCAGAGGTGTTCTCTGGGTCGGCTCGCCATTCGGCAAGGAAGTGTCTCAGGATTCTTTCTATCAAGTCCGAATCCTTAGTGTACGGCGGATTGCACCACACGTGCTTCCCGGTTCCCGCGCCACTGCTCCTTCAAGCAGTCAGTCCAAAAGTGTTCAACTTGCCGGTTAACCCCCATGGAGTCACACCAAGCGTCAACGTCGAACGGACCGTACTGAGCAACTATCTCATCGAAGCGTTCCTTAATTAGTCTCCAGTCCTGCCGGTCCACCACTCGATCGTAGTGGGAGCCGGTTGCCTGATTGCTGTGATGGCCGACCGGGGTAGCCGACTCTCTTTCCCTGACTTGGGCGGACCTAGTGACAGCAGCCAGTGACTCTGCGTCCTCGAGAGCCTTCTCTCCTACCCTCAATGTATCTGCAGCGTCTGACCAGAGATCCGGGGTTTCTACCCAAGTAAGCCCATTCAGGTGGGTAAGTTCTCCGATCACAACTGGGGGACTGGTGGGTGGCACTGACTCGTCTTCTGAGTCACTGTACTCAAAGACGGCGTCTAAGACGGAAGCCGGGTCTTCGTCCTCGTCGACTTTCTCTGGGATCTCCTTACTAGGGACGTCGGTACGCTTCGAGACTCGAGGGCCGTCCGTAGAACGGTCGACGATACCCTTCTCCTTCAACCCTTCCCTAGCCGACAACTCCTTATAGTCGGGCCGTCGGGACTGGGCATCCGGTACCACCAGACACCACCCTGGGACGTGTTCCATCTGATGCACGCCTACCTCTACTAAGTCCTCGTACCAGCGGGCTTGCCGTCGGCTGAGTTCGCGTGCCGGAGCGAATAGCCACTGCAGGGGTTTGTGATCTCCAATAAGCTTAAAGGATGTGAAGATCAAATAGTGCCTCCAGGTGATTGCGGTGCAATGGTGTATCGCACACAACTCCCGCTCTCCTGCGTGATAGTTCTGCTCTGCACTCGAAAACTGCCGACTCTCGAAGGCTATCGGCTGCAAGCCCTGCCCAAAATCCTGCATGAGTACTCCTCCTAGGGCGACTCCGCTGGCATCTGTCTGCACACAAAAAGGCCTAGATCCGTCCGCGGCTCCCCTTTGGTCAGGGAGTGCTAGAGTTGGGGAAGAGATCAGAGCTGCTTTCAAACGGTTGAATGCTGCTTTTTCTTCCTTCCCCCACGCCCACTCCACACCGGATTTGGTGAGTCGGGTCAGCGGGTACGCCAGGTCGGCAAAGTTCTGGATGTATCGCCGGTAAAACCCGCACATACCCAAGAACTGCCGTACATGGGTGACCGTTTCTAGATCCGGCCAATCGCGCACCGACGCTACCTTATCCTGTTGAGGACGGCATCCATCCCGATCCACTACATGCCCTAAGAAACGGACTGCTCGCTTACACAACTTCACCTTGGACTTCTTGAGATAGACCGAGTTTTTCCGACACGCCTCCAGCACTTGACGCAGGTGATCCAAGTGTACCTGATGGGCATTTCTGCCAGGGGCACCCCCTTCTCCGGGATCGTCCGCGCTGAAGATCATGATATCGTCGACGAAGACCCTACAGAAGGGGAGGTGCCCCAGGTACTGGGTCATCATCCTTTGCCACGTGCTCGGGGAATTAGACAATCCCATGGGCATGACTAACCACTCATACGCTCCGAAGTGAGTGGTCATGGCTGTCTTCTCCACGTCATCCGCACTCATGGGTATCTGCCAGAATCCCCATAGCGCGTCCATCGTGGAGAAGACCGTTGCTCCCTGGAGGTCGTCTAGCAGACTCTGGACGTCGGGCAAAGGATACTTGTCCTTGACTGTGATCTCGTTGATCTGCCTATAATCAATGACCAGACGCAGCTCTTTAGGGTTACTAGGCTTAGGCACCATCAACACCGGGCACCCCCAAGGGGAAGCTGAGGGTCGCATGTACCCTTTGGCTAGGAGCTCGTCTAGTTGCAGACGCAACTGGCGCAACCCTTCCTGGGACAACTTATACCCCTTGCGATACAGCGGGTTCCCTTGCCAGTCCGGTCTCAGACGGACACTAGCCTTGTACTCCCTGGCCTGGACCGATTCCGGCAACTCTGTGCAAATCACATCCTCAAACTCCTTTTCCAAATCCCTAAGCTGTTGCCACATTTCTGGCGACACTGACTCGTCTATCTCATCCTCTCGTGGCTCTAGGACCGGTACCGAGGGTACGGCTGGTGCGGCATCTGCCGCCTGAGCCTTAGTAGGCTCCCTCTCCACTGGGGGTGCAACTGCGGCCACTTGGTCGCTCCAGCGCACTTGCCTCCGTTTCACCCGCGGGCGTCCCTCTGCCACCAACTGTCGCCCCTGCCGCAGCGCAGCAGCCGCCTGAGCGTGCCACGTAGCTGGCTTGCCCGCGGCATGATCCTCTATGGCCTGTCTACGCACGGCCGCCGGCAACAGCGCAAACGCCCCGTTCGCTTCCCGCTTGCTGGCAAAGAAGCTTAGGGGGTCGGTCGAACTGTCCTCCTCGACAGCACCCACGAACCCCGCCGGACGGACATCCGCAGCCAGCGCTGCTACCCGCTCTAAGTGCTGGCTACCTTCGGTCCCCGAAGACCCTGCTCCGGACCCGTTGTTGTCCCTTGGGTACTCCGCCCAGAACCCGTCGCTATCCGAGCCAGTGTCCGAAGCCAACGGATGCAAGGACGGCTCCGGCGCGGAGGTAGACTCCGAGGGGGATTCTGCCAGGGCACCGTTCGGGTCGTCCGAGACCGTTTCGCCGTCGGAAGAAGGTTCCGAGGCGAGACCCGCTACGACGTCGTTTGGCGAGTCCTCGCCCGAATCTCTCCCCCCACTGTCGAACGCTGTCGCCCCAAACGACCCGTCCGGAGCTAGGTAGACGACAAACGCACACTCCTCCTTTGCACGAAGGGCCCGTAGGTCCCGCCGGGCACGACGCTGACTCAGAATCACTCCCTGCACCAGGGCCATGGCCGAGTCCTTAGCTCGGTTCGGCTCCGGAGACCCGGGCGAACAACCGGTGATGACAACCTCCTCCTTGCCCTTGCTAAAGCGAACCGACCCCCAGTTCTTATAGTCCAAGGTGACTGGGGAGAGGTCCGCCAGCCATGGCCCACCCAAAATAACGTCCACCTTTAAGTCTATGGGCATTACTCGGAGCTCGACCTGCTGGCCGTACGTCCCCTTCGACGTCTCCGCCTGAAGGCGGGGCCGTACGCACGAATTAGCGTCATAAGTCCGGCCGTCAGCAACTCTGACTCGCATCGCCTGCTCGTGGCGCACCGGCTGCAATCCCTTGAGGCGACGAACGGTGTCCGCGGCGATGATATTGGTGGACGCCCCTGAGTCCACCAACACCTTGACCCGAACGCCCCCGATCCACGCCCAAAACAACAACAACGTCGGCTTCTTACTGTGTCTGCTAAACCCTCTAGGGGCGTTTCTCAGCGAAGACATTGCCGCCAAAGACTCACACCAACCCGGACTCACGTCGCCATTCTGCATAATACAACCCAGATCTGCAATCGGAGTTTCCGAGTCCGAGTCTGAATCCGGCAGAGGCCACGTACACGCATCAGCCAAGAGGCCGGTAAAAACCGCCTGTCGGACCACTCCCGGATCCTGGTAGTCCGGCGGATACACAGCTACTTGTATAGTCGCCGCCGCACGCTTGGCAGCGATGCGCCCCCTAACTTGCTCGTCCCGATGGGAAAACTCGCATTTTTCGAGGAACTCACGCTGCTCCTGACTTCTGCTCTCCTGCACAAAGGCATGGAAGTCCGCCCGGCGCTCGATCTCGGTGAGCGGGACTGGCCTGTCTTCTCGCTTATATTGAGCCTCCAAGTCGGTAGTACGGCGCAATTTGCCTTCCCCCGAGAGCCAGGCTCTCCGGCTGCGTCCCGACGCCAAGCGGGCCTTGCCCCTAGTCAACCAAGGTCGACTGGGGCCTGGGACCTTTTCCGACTTCGGTTTCTCGTTCCGAGTTCGCGCTACTTGAACAGGCCGACCCGCCTCCCGGTCCAAGACCTCACGGCGTCGTCGGTTGTATTCCCGGACTCGCTTCAGACGCTCCAGACACTTCCTGCACTCCTCCAGGCCACTCCGGGTTGCGCTCTCCTCCAGAGCCTTAGACACCAGGGAGTTCTGTCGGGAACGCCTCCTACGTCCTGCTCTCCAAAGTTCCAACTTACGCGAGCCGGTTGCCAAGTTGGCCCCCTCCGCCACGTGTCGCTCCAGCGCTCGGATGGTCGGACGCAAGCGTCCGTCTGCTCGCTGCACCCTCAGCAGCTGTCTGACTTGACGTTGGGGCTCGCGCTGCTTCCGGTACTTCCAATGCCTCCGGACACTGGCAACGTCCGTCCCTTGGTTCTCCAGATGCTGACGGTAAGCAGCACATGTCTCAACCGTGCTGCCAGTGGCTGGCTGGAGCCTGACAACTACTCCAGAGGCGTGTGGCTTAAGTCTAACGGCCACTCCCGCCTCTAAGCGCTGCGCCGTAGTACAAACAGGCGCGTTGGCCGCCTTTCGGTAGGCAGCCTGCTCCAGCTTGACGCGTTCTTCAACGCACCTCCTTTCCGGAAGTTCTTGAGAGAGCTCCGTACGGGTGGCCGCCATCATGCACAAATCCTCGAGGTCGCCTTCTGGCTTCCCCGCTCGAGTTCTTTCCCGCAGGTGGTTCCTAGCACTGCCACTGAGGTGCTTTCGACACCTCCTCCACCTATCGCGCAACTCCTGCACCTTGCAAGGCACAGGTCCGGGGCTTCCGTGCCCCTGTTGCCCCGCTGCTTCGGGGCTCACGCCCCTTACTGCGTGGAGGACGCCTCGGGCTGGGAGACGTCCTCCGGGACAAAATCCATCCCTATGGCCGCGAGAGCTTCCTCCGGGTCCCCTATCATCGCGATCGCCTCTTCCATGATACACTTAGCCCACTCCTTGGGTCTTTCTGCCCGCTGCGGGCAATCACGGGCGTAGTGTTCCAGGCTTTTGCACAGACGACACCCCTCGTACTCCGGAGACCCGAGGCGCTGTCCTGTAGGTGTTGGAGTGTTAGCCGACGCTGCTAGGGCCATCACTTCCTCCGTCACCTCCACATGAGCCAGCAGCTGCAGGGACGACCGTCTCTCCGAACTCTGACGCAGCTCCCGTTCGGCCTCTATCGCCCAAGCGAGCAGCCGATCCCGGTCCTGGCGGTTCTTTCTGTCCAATGACAGAACCGAGGAGCTTTGCCTTTCGGCGATGAGAGATACTCTATTTCTCAAATCCGGCGTCAGCCCTGTGAGGAAGATATCCAAAATCTCTTCCTCCGGTATAGAAGTGGTGAGACCGTGGCTAGCTAACATGCTCACTATGTCATGCGCGAGATGCACCCCGTCCCAGAACTCCCGGACCGTACGGGAATGACGATCCTGACTCTGCCGCACTCGGCGCAAGAACGGTCCCAGAGCAGCCATCTCAGCTCGGTCAGGTACCACCAACCGTGCCAACGGGGCTACCATCACGTCCAGAGTGAGGTCCCTTCTCTCCCGAGATGCTGCCAGTATGGATTGGAGCTCCCGGCGCTCCGAGCCCATTGCCGAGAAACAATGCCTAGCTACCTCCGACATCAAGCTGTGGGTCGTCAGCACCGGCTGGCCGCTCTCTCCACTCGCCGACGGCCCAAGGCGCGTCATCATCATGGCGTAGCGCACCGGCTCTAAATCCAGCAGCTCCCTAACTTGACGCACGAACCGGATGAGCGGTCCGAACGCGTGGCCGGACCCCTCCACGGCGGTATCATACCGGTCCACCGTCTCGCTTATCATCTTGAGGGCCCACTTGAGGGCGTCCTGTTCCGTTCTGCGGTGTGAGGACCCACCACGAGACCGAGCCGAACTCGCGGCGCTCCAATAGCTACCACTCTCGTCCGCGTCGTCCCCTTGGCCCCCGAGATCACCCGGGTCGCTGGGCCCGCCGGGTTCTCCGGGTCCACCGGGCCCTCCACTGGACCCGCCGCCAGACCCCCTGGGACCGTCAGGGTCGCTTGGACCGCTGGGTCCTCCGCCGGATCCTCCAGGTCCCCTTGGACCGCTAGGGTCGCTAGGGCTGCCGGACCCTCCGGAGCCTTCGGGGATGCCAACTTCCGACGAGGCTATGACCACCCCCCCCCCTTGAGGAGGAGGTGACACCACCGGGAAGTTGTCGAGCGCGTGGGGCCACACATCCGCCGTACAGAACCCGCACAACGGCAAGTACTGGGGCTTGGGGAAGGGTATCGGACTGACCTTATGGGTCACCTGACAGGCCCAAAACCTGACACTGCTCTCCGTGCTACTGCACCCGCACCGGGAGCACTCCCCTCCCGGGATGTCAGAGCTCCACGACTCACTGAAGCCCATGACCACCTGAGAGGTGAGGACTCGCTCGCCAGTCCTGACCGTCGCCCGTGCAACATTACGGATGCGGCAAGCCGCAGGCCCGTGCTCGTCCGCCTGACCCGCCTCGCGGTATTCGCGAGCTACCTTATAGAACAGGAACTGGGCGTCCACACCCCCGCTACCGTGCTCCACCACCCTCTCCCGGATGGCTTGGCAGACTCGCACCGGGAGAGAGACCATGTCCCAGGCGTGCGGTTGCTGCACCTTCACGGGAGTGGGCGCCGACAGCCCCCTGACGTCACAGGTGGTGGCCGAAGCCGTCTCGACCAAGCCACGGTGCGTCCCGGATGACGGCGTCTCTGCTTCCGGACTCGGAATCGACACACCTGACTCGACCGGCCCTGAAGGAGAAGATTGGGCTAACACCAGCTTCTGAATCTGGGCGGCCACCGCAGCCTGCAACCTCTCCTCAAGCTGATCGGATTCGGCCTGCTTGCGTGCTTCGGCGGCTTGCTGGTCAAGAGCTCGTTGCTCCTGCGCGGCTAGCTCGTGAGCGATACGCTCATCAGCAGCCCGCTGGATAGCTACGCGGCTCTCCTCTACAGCAAGCGCCTCCGACGCAAGTCTCTCCTCGAGGACTCTCTGGCTCTCACGCATCTGAAGGCTCAGCTGGGTTTGGCGCTCCTCGGCCAACTTTTGGCTCTCCTGCAGCTGTCGGGTCAGCTGAGCTTGGCGCTCCTCTGCCGCTGCCTGTTCTGCAGCCCGACGCTCGTCGGAAACCCGCTGACTCTCCCGGAGCTGCTCAGCCATTCTCTCGGCCAGAGATTCAGCCGCCGCTGCGCGCCCCTGAGACTCCTTGCGCAGCTCCTCCCTCAAGTCTTGCAGCTCCTTACGGTCACTGCTGCTGAGAGATGAGACAAGCGAGGACTCGCTCGTACGAGCAGAGTTCTCGCTTGAGGAGGAGGAGGCGTCTGGGCTCGAGGAGGGCTTTCTCGGAACCCTCTTTCCCTTCTTCCTTGCGGTAGTAGCCCGGAGGAGTGCTTCTGTGGGCACCTCCATGCGGGAGTCTCGATCCGTTGTCGGGGGAGTGCTCTCCGATGACAACGGGTCCTCCGAGGACTTACGGCGCGACCTGGTCGGTTTCCGGCGCGTGGCGACCCGCGCCATCCTCGGAACCTCCCGAGGCCCCACGTTGAGTTCTACCGGTTCCTCGTCAGATGACGACAACAACGCGAACCGGTTAGCCCAGCGCTTGTCCGTGGGAGGAGTGGGAGGGTCCTTCGGGGGCCGACGGCGCGAGCTCTGGACGGCGACCCGAACAGCGTTCCTAACGTCCCGAAGGCTCACGCCGCGTCCTACCAGCTGACCTGGACGGTTGATGTTCACAACAAAAGCTCTGAAACTGGTCCTTTCCAACGAGTTGAAAGGATCAGTTCTCTTTTGTTGTAACACCTTTTTGGTCTCCGCCAAGGGCTGCTGGTACAACTCCAGCTGGTAGGAGCCCGAAGCACTCAGACCGTGGTCGTCGTGCTGAAACCACACGATACCAGTCACTTCCTGGTCCCGACCCAGGTAGCGCAGTCCTCGGCGGACGTCTAGCCACCGGCTCGCCTCTTCAGGACTCGCCCGAGGCTTAGCTTTGTCGCACTTGGACGCCTTTAGGTGGCTCTGCCAAGTGCTCCAACTGCTTCGCATCAGACGCTCCTTCCGATGGTCCAGGACCCCCTGAACTTCCCCCCATCGAACCTTCTTCCCTTGGACCGACTCTCGATGCCGCTGCCAGGCCGAGAAGAACGCGCGGACTTGACGCTGACGCACCCCGGCGTGAAAGTGCTTCAGCCGCACGAATTGCTTCGCGTTCTCAGCCCAGTCACTCCATGCATGGGTCAGCAACAGAGCTTCCCTCCGGCTGGCTGCGAGAGTGCCACGCTCCCGGCGTTGCGCCGCCAGTACAACTGCGGCGTTCCATTCGCCGAGGATTGTTGCCAGCTGGGACTGCCGCTGCCTACCCAGGAACGCTTTCACCCGCCTCTCAAGGTCAGGCTTAGCGGTCTCTGAGCCTGCTGGGGGTGCACTCTGCACCTTCGGGTGCCATGCCAAGGCCTGGACCGACAGCTTACTCCCCTCAACCGATGAGGAAGTCTGCTGCTCGATTCCGTAGACAACCAGCGCGCCATTTGAGGGACACTCAAAGCCCGGTGGCGCCTCTACCCACTCGAGCCGCGTGGCTGGTATCCTTGGTTCGGACGCGAGGGCCCGACGCACGCGCTCCTCTTCCGACCCGGAGTCGCTGGACTCCAAACCGATCAGGGACCGGTGGTCGGACTCCCGCGCGCGCACCGTAGCCAAGTGGGCCCCTGAGAAGCGCTCCTGGCGCTCCACGCGCGTCGGCTCCGGCCCTGACTCGAGCATGGAGGCTGACGGAGCTACTCCTATCTCCAGCTCCGGGGCTCCTGCCGGACCTCTGAGCGCCCGGTTCGAACCGGCTCGCTCGCGATCCTCCCGCGCCGGGTGCCCGCGGCGTACCCCTTGCGTACCCCCTGCGGCTGTCCGGCCTCTAAGGGGTGCAGGTACTGCTGGCAAGCGCCCCCGGCCCGCGGAGTACTTACGGCTCGCTCCTTGTGCAGGCACTGCGGACCGTTGGTCTTCAGGAGGCACCTCTGACAGCCCCGGAGGAGGTGTCAGAGGCTCGGGGGTCTTGTACTGGCTCTCCAGAGAGCGCCGCACACCTCCCCCCCCCTGGCCGGGACGCCAATCCCGACCCTCCGACCGCCCCACAGCACCCCAGAACTCCACAGAGCCCGGGCCCCGGAACGACCGGCCCCCCGAACGCGCCCGTGAGGACGCGCCCAGCCCGAAATTCCCGCCGGCCAACCGAGATCCCGCCGCCGCAGGCGCGCATCCCGGCCGACCGCCGAAAATCTCATCATCTGAATATAGCATTTCTAGATTATGCGTTACGAGTATGCTTCGTGCAATCTAGGCAGGAGAAGCAGCCGCACCACAGGAATTCGGAACAAATTTGAAGCGAAAAACGCAACGAATTCGCACCAAAACCGGCCCAACAGGCTCAGCAATTCCCGCAAGGCACGCAAGACTAATCCGCTCGCAAGCCCAAGCCACAAGGGAGTGAAATTCGAACAACCTCCAAAAAGCAAACGATATACCAACCAATTGTAGAAAAATTGGCCAGCGCTTCCGCCGCAGAGGCGTGCAATCGTCCGCAAACCGGAGCTGTTTCAAAAATCACCGGCTGCGCTGTGAGGAGTCGCACTGCGGCTGACACTCCTTATGCAACTAGGGGGTGAAATCCGAACAATCTCCAAAAAGCAAACGATATACCAACCAATTTTAGAAAAATTGGCCAGCGCTTCCGCCGCAGAGGCGTGCAATCGTCCGCAAACTGGAGTGGTTTCAAAAATCACCGGCTGCTGTGAGGAGTCGCACTGTGGCTGACACTCCTTATGCACCTAGCTAACCAAGCAAGGCAATCACGCACAATCGCACCTGGCGCGACGCGAAATCACCGCTCAAGAAGGACACAAAAGTGCGGAGCGCACCTGAAAGCCCACACGCAATCCCATCCACCCAGCAGCCCGACAATTCCAGACGCAAGCAACCAAAAGGAAAGCGCAACGCAAGATCAAGACAAGGGCGACGATCAAACAAGGAAGATCAAACGGAAAAACATCAGAATTACAACGCAAGAGGGAAGCGCATCCGCAGGCACCAGCGAACTGGGTACCATTTTGTGGGAGTCTACACTCTCAACTTATTCTATTCGCTACTCTATAATTACTCAGCCCTAACAAGGCAAGACACTAGAACAGGTATGCAATCGATACTGTCTAAATTACTTCTAATACACCAGGCAATCACTGGAAACAAGTTATGCAATATATGCAAGCACAGTCGGCTATATACTTTTTACCACTCGGAAACACTGTCTGTTCGGAATTCAGCCCGAAAGCTCTCTAGCATATGCTTTATCGGAGCTCCATCCGGAGCACCGACTACTACTATTACTATAGTAATTCGGACTGTCATATGTCATCATCTGTCATCTGAGTACTGTACTCCGTACTAAGTACTCCACTGTATTTTATACTTAGCTATTTTTGCTTATCTTATTTTCTGTGCTTGCTATATCTGTTGCGCTTGTCCTCCTAGCACATTAAATAATTCCGCAATTAGCTTGTATGTTATGCGCAAACCGAAACGGCAATTTTGAAATTGTCAAATCGTTCAAGCTCCATCTCTTGTTTGATGAAGACGAGCGGGCAGACCCGACGCGAGGGCGCCGTTTAAGCTTGAGCCTTGAGGAGTCCGCAAAAGTGAGGGGGCAGTCCGGTGAGCTAGGCTCTCTCGGCATCGGTAAAATCCCGACCCCTGCTCGAGCACTTGGTACACAACCGGCATCTGTGGCCTGGCTAGCCTCATTCATGCCACTTGAAAGTAGTGCTCTTAAATGTTTAACTTAAAATTCGTAGTATCATGTTTATTCTTAATACATCAATAAAACATAGTAATAAGTTCAGGTTACTGTTATCACCGTTTATCACACGAAGGCGCCAAGCAAATATGCAGAACATAATCATTTTATTGTTGATCGAAATTGAGGTGGGTTGACGCATATTGCACATCCACAACCTATTGCCCATCGTTGGGAAATAATGCCGAATATATGTATCATAATTTGGAACCGTCAACGTGTTTATTATCTGTTCGGGAAGGGTATATAACGCAAATGTCACGAAACCCTACCATTCCCGTGTTGGGGTGTCGTTTTTTGTTTTTTCTTGGGGGGGGTATATAGGGGGTAATGCGGGCCATGGTCATCGTTGGGATTCCCCTCATTCCCTACTACATATATATATCTATATACCGGGTGGTATTTTCCGCGATTGGCCTTCCAGTTCGAACTTGCAGTAGTGTGCAATATGCACACCCACTAACACTGTGAGTGTTCTGTAGCGCCTACTGGCACCCACATCATTACCGCTCAAAGCTCAAACGCATTAAAGGTAGCCGGGAATTCGCTTGGTGTGTTCATATTGTCGGTTCGCTTGACGTGGTAAGTGCTGCACCGATGATATGCACGACCGGCCCTGGAAGCATCTCATAGCTAATATCGATTTGTTCTAATACTACATGGAACACCGGTTTTGCGCCCTCGGAGATGCCGGTGCCACCATGTTGTACGGGGACTCTTTTTGTTGTTGGGCTTGTGCAGTTGTTTTCCACTCCTTCCCTGGAGCAAGTGGAACGTTGATGCACGGAGCGAATGTCGCGCGCCAGAGCCTGTTTGAGCCGCTTCCTCAACCCACCACCATCAGCGTTCCTGACAAAGATGGATGAGGCCTTTCCCAGATTTGTGTTCTCGGCCGATCGAAAAGCTGCAATGTACAGTGTGGGCGTCTTGCGTGACGTGCGGATGGGGCTATCATGGTCGAAGTTCGAATTATTTTGAGCGTTGCTGAGCAACATCACTTGCCGCATCATGGATGGCCTCCTGGTTAGCTAGTCAAGCAAATATCACATACGACAATCAAGTTTGCAGAAGGATGAACAGTGCCCAAAATATTAGGCACAGTTTAACTACAATCGTTCACCCGGCGACGTAGTGTCCTTCTCCCTTGCACCAACATCGAAGGGGGCAAAGGAGCCCACCTGCCGCACGAGATGGAGGTAATCCTCGGCTGTGCGATATAAGCTTTGAGTTCGCCTACGATCGGCCCCCCCACACTCAGCCCGTTGGACTATTTTTCCATATTTAGGGTTTAGGGTTTAGGGTTTAGGGTTTAGGGTTTTACATGTGTTCGAGGAACATGATCACTACATGTGGTGGCATCCATGATCATAATCCGGTGATGCAGGGAATTGTGGCCACAGCATGCAATGGAAGCTCATCACATTCCAAGCTGAGAGCCAAGCGCACGCGTGGTCAACGGTGAAATGACATGCGCACCTCGTCAACGGTGAAACGACGTGCACAAAATGACATTCATAGTGCACATCAAACACTTTTGTGTAGGAATGCACGCATGGCAACTAGCAAAGTGAAGGTGTGCCTTATGGGCAGACGAGCCGGGTGCTGGGCTTACGTTATGGGCAGACGAGTTGGGCTTAGCCTTATGGGCAGACAGGCTGAGGTGCGCATTATCGTCGAAAAAATACGTAGGTGCACACTATTTCAGAAGGAAGGCGGAGGTGCATGGCAGAAAGAAAGTGAAGGCACGCATTATCGGTGAACAAAGGCAAAGGTGCCCCGACTAGTGTGTGTGTGATGTGTGATATCGACGCACATCCGCAGCCCCTGGCGCGCAGATACATAATTTGCGATATCGTTCATGTAGTGTACATACGTTTATATGGGCGCTACCTTACGCTCCAACAATCTCGAATCTGTACCTCGGCGGTGGGCTCAACGAGCACCTCCGCGATGTGCAAGGGCTCGTCCGGGGTCTCCGCCTGCTCTCCTACCTCTCCTCTGGTCTCACGCCATCTCAATGGGGCAACTAACAACCCTGCACTTGAGAGCTCAAGAGTACGAATATCGGCCCGACTTGAACCTAGGAGTCGGGGCTTTAGAATAGTTGTTCAGTGGTGTGCCCCTGTTGCACACCCTAACTTAAGGAACGGCGCACCTGCCGCTTTGCATGTCGAGGCAGCAGGGGCAACCGGGGCAGACAGATTAAGGCAAGTTGAAGCTTTGAGCTTGGCCTACAAGAACATATTAATTTGGATCAAATGGATCCAATTTGGATCAAATGGATGACATGGCATGCCATGACATGCCATGCCATGACATGACATGACATGACATGATATGATATGACATGACATGACATGATATGATATGACATGACATGACATGACATGACATGACATGACATGACATGACATGACATGACATGACATGACATGACATGACATGACATGACATGACATGACATGACAGTACCCATTGTATGACACATAGCTCTACTAGGCGTAGGGTCCTGATAGGGTTTGCAAAATCCAAACAAGGCAGAAACCAACAATCTCCAACCCGTTTTAGGAATGCTCTACAGTGACACGCATTCGAGTCTACGGTAGATGTATTTGCCGACATATTTAAATTAGGATATCGTGCCAGACGATTCATAGTTTCTGACCGCTGTTGGACGAGCTGACCGCCGATGGCCAGAGTTGAGATTCAAAGCCATAGATGCCTTCACTCGACTTTGCAGGAATAACTTCCATGTTGCTCCGGAACACTATTCTTAGGATCGTGCTTTGTGCGACGGCCTACCTAATATGTCCCAGTGAGGCGCGTGTGAACTGTAAGATGGACTCGAAGCTCTTCGAATACACCTTGAACAAAGTGAAGACCGCGCGGGTTGAGATGGAACCGTTCCCACATGTCTTCATTCGCGGTGCGTGGAAAGGCGAACACAAAGAATTCCATAGATTTGACTTCTTTGAGTGTTGCCTAAGTAGATCTTGGCACGTGACGGTTTTTCAAACCTGTCAATCTTTTGGACGGCGCTTGAATGACAACAGTGTGGGGACTTTGATTATGGCGGTTGTGGATGGGGAGGGAGAGATCTGCTAGACATTTTCCACCCGAGTTTCTATCCGTGCATCCTTGACAAGCTTCCAGATGGGCGCGCCAGCCAGAAAGCGTCTCCATACAAGGCCTTCAGAGCCAAGAGGTCGGCGACTTTAGCCAAGTTCACAACCCACTAGAATCTGCGCTCACAGCCGCTGAGAAGCTGGGCTCGCGTTGGCCAACCTGTTCACTCTCTTTTTTGCGTTCTAGAAAAAGAAAAAGAAAAATGACTCAATTATAACGTTGAGTGGGCTTTTATAGGGCGCCGTCCCTTTTAGCCTATTACCACTATTAAGTTATCTCCTATTCAAGCTGCACACTTTTGCAAAGCAAGGAACTCGGTCTGAATAGATGTGTTGAGGCCCCAAACCCTGAAGCTGACGGCAGAGCTAAACAGTTACCCGCTCCGCAGTGGCACAGGGTTATTGTTCTAATGCGGTGCAGGAACTTTAAACAGACAGGGGCTTTAGTCAGCACTACACTTGAGGAATAGGCTTGCAAGTGGTGGCTAGGCTATGTGGGATCCTAAGCAGTCCTCGACTGATCGGGTTCTTAGGATTATGGGTAAGCCGTCCCCCGCGGTCCCACGGGTCCTCTGGATCCTCTCACCGCAAATACAGCACAATACAGCCGCTGGAAAAACCTTCGTGGGAAAAGCGGCGCGATCGAGATGCTGGCACAATATTGTTCTGAGATTGGCAAGGCGTGAGTTCCGAAGTGAGCTTGTCGCGATGCTCTGTCTACGGTAAACATTGTGGCTGATTATAGTGTCTCCACTGCTTGGCACCATATTGTCCTAGGATTAGCAAAGCTTGAAGTCTCGCAAACGACATACTGTCTCTGACTTCAGTTACAGGAGGGAGTTGCCCCACCCAGTTAAGCAGTCGCCTGATCAGTGGATCGAGTTAAGTGGACTCGCCACGATGCCCTTTCCACAGCAAGTAAGGTGTCTGATTTAAGTATCTCTACTGTGGCAAAATTATCGGTCGTAGACTGAGAACATGGATCGCCCCTCAGGGCTAAGTGACGTCGAACGCTGCAGGGATCCCGACGCCTGCTTCTCCATAGCAGGCACTGACTCTGAGCGTTTACTGTGTGTCTCTTTTCTCCATGTAAGCGATTTCCTTGCCTTGGGATTCTTGCGATCCCCTTTGTCACCAGTGCTGCCCTTCGCTCTTTTCCTTCCTGTGGACAAAGGTCCTAAGGCCACAAAGGATGAAGTGGCGGCTGGTGTCACTGGTTCTCCTGTGTCTGTTGGAGATGCGCAAGCCTCTACCAAAATATCTGAGCTCTGTTTTTTCGAGGGTTTCGTCACGCGAGATGTTGGAACGTCTGTTGGCTCAGTGTCTCTTTTATCAGACTGTGTGACTCTGCGTGATTCCCGAAGATTTTTGCGCCTCAGCGTTCTCGCACTAGGGCCCTTTCTAGTATCCTTGGTTCCCAGATGCGCTGCGCACTCAGATTCATGACTTTCCTTGTTCGAGATTAAAGCGCGCCTTGCTGTGGTTACTGTGGCGCGCGCCTTCGTATCCAGCAGCTGTACAGCTTCGAGTAGATTTCTTGTGACAACCTGTGAGTCGGAAAGCTGAGAGAGGGATTGCGAACCAGCTGCCCCCTGCGAGAGCGCGGTAAAATTCCCTTTCGCCAAACTCAACGTGCGTAGTGCTGCTGTGGCACAGCTCACAACTTGTCGTAGGTGGATTTCCACGCTCACAAGAAGCGGATCAGACGGCTGTTTTTTGCGACCGGATTTTGCCATACTGATGAGCCTCTACTCGTCTCGAAACGCGTGTCAAAATACTCCTCAGAAATACAGTAATAATACCATACAAAAGAAAAAATTGCCACTCATTATCATAAAAATTATCGCGATAATAAAATCATAAGGCGGCTGGCATTTTTTCAGAGAGGTGCGTGCGTTGACCGGTCGACGGAAAGTGATAAGTGCTTTTTTGCGTTCTATGGCTTTGTTATCACCCCAAAAGGTGATTGGTGTGAACGAGCTCGCACGTCTGCCTCTTCAGCTGTCGGCTTTGGGCGAACCCTTTCACAAAGGCGAGCTCATGCCTGTTAATTCCTCACTCCACCTGCGTCTTTTGCGTTTCGCACGCTTGCGCCCAAACATTGTTCCCGGCATAACTGTCCCTGCGTAAAAACGCCCCCAACATGACAGGTGCAAGGGCCAACGTTGGGGTGCGGCTCGCGGAGCAGGTATTTCAAGGTAAGGTTTGCGCGGAGTCCAAAAATGCAAAAACTTTTCAAAAATATTTTATTTGATAAATAGGTTGCCCAGAGCACCCTGTTCATATTGCGCACTACAGGTATCAAATTGATCACGTTAATGAAAAGTTATGGTCGATACCGCTCGGTCACCCCCCATACTTAGCCATACTTAAGCACAAACTTAAATCGCTCGTATCTCAAAATCTAGATTTTGAAAAGGTTTTGCATTTTTTGACTCCGCGCAAACCTTACCTTGATTTGGTAAAGCTCACGAACAACAAGGGGGAAAAGATTCAGCCAGGTGCTGGAAACTTCAACGACGCTACTGCAAAGGTGCGAACGCGCTTTGCATTCTCCGAAGACCAGCACCACGTGAATAATCTCGTCGGCAGCTACTCGGCACGATACTCCAAGAGCAGTACCACGGCTGTGTCCAGTATGCCATTGGCTGCAGTGTCACAGCAGTGCGCGTGACACTGGCCGGTCGGGCGCTCGCTCAGGTGTTAGACACGCAATTCTGGGCGGACTTCACGAACCTCTACGCGAGCCCGGCGTTGGGGCAGCAGTGGGTCGAGACCCTCGGCGCTACCACCGCGCAGCGGTACAACCGCACCGGGGACGACTGGAACATCACTTTCTCATACCGTATGGACCTCAGCCGTGATCTCTCAGGCTACGGCATCGGTCCCCATACAGACACTGACTTCAAGTGGTCCGCCCAGCGACAATCCACCCCATTCTGAGCTCAAGGAACTAGGAAGGCTCTAGGAAGCGCTTGCTGGCTATAGACATCAGTCGACTCAGCCCTGATTTTCGCCATAGAAGCGCAAATAGAGCTGCACCACCCACGCAGGACTCGAGTGTGCTGGACTCCCCAGCCACCCTGGATCTCTATCCACCTTCTTCACAGGACTCGAGTGTGCTGGACTCCCCGGCCACCCTGGATCTCTATCCACCTCCTTCACAGGACTCGAGTCTGCTGCACTCCCCGGCCACCCTGGATCTCTATCCACCTCCTTCACAGGACTTGAGTCTGCTGCACTCCCCGGCCACCCTGGATCTCCTGCACCTCCTTCACAGGACTCGAGTGTGCTGGACTCTCGGCCACCCTGGATCTCCCTGCACCTCCTTCACAGGACTTGAGTGTGCTGGACTCCTCGGCCACCCTGGATCTCCCTGCACCTCCTTCACAGGACTCGAGTGTGCTGGACTCCTCGGCCACCCTGGATCTCCCTGCACTGCCCGGCTGCACGCTCACTTGGTTGGTGCGCCCTATTCCGGGCTTTTCCTTTAGCCAACGAGGAGCTCTCCTTTCCACGCTACTAGTGTCCTCTGCACAGTTCGCAAGTTCTAGGTTTCAAAGCCTCCGGCTTGGATTGGGGGGCCTGAGTCCGATTTCAAGGTTTCTGATTCTGTGGACTGAATCGAGGGGACCTCCTTGCACGGTGGCCAGCCATGCTGAGTCAGTGCATACAGGTGCACGGCAGCCCTTTGGGGGTTGAGCATTGGTGACAAAGCCTGGATTGAACCACTGACACGGTGGTCCATGGTTGATCACCGTTGCCGCCACCGCTGGCGTACAACCATGTCGCAACAAGAAACCTGCATCGAGACCAGCATTGCATATGCCCGGTGACACGCCGTTGTGATTACACGACGGAGCTCACATGGTTCGGTGGAGATGAAATTATGCGGGTTGGTCTTCGTGGTGCACGGTGTACTTGCAGGGTGACGACACTATATTACCTTCCCGGCACCGCAAAGCATAGTGGAGTGGGGACCGCCATCATGAAGTCACGTAGCGGCAAGCTTCAGAAGGCAGGCACCAAACACATGAATTGGGGCCCTGACTGGAAGATCGATTTCCGAGCGCCTTTCATCCCCAATTCGGTGTTGGCATTTGCCCCGTGCTGGCACAGTTGGCATGGCGTGCCCAAGGTAAAGGACAAGGTCCAACGAGATACGCTGCAAGGCTTCATTGTCAGCTCGAAAAGGACTGAGAAGTTTCCGTGTGGGAGCGCCTGATTCCGTGAGGTGCCAACCATCAATTGGATCCATCATTTCCCTCAACTTAGCGTTTTGTTATATCATTGGTGTCCTTTAAGCAACACGTGGCTGGAAGCGATCCTGTGCAAGCACCGTTTTAGTCCTTTGTCAGTTGGAGTGAGTAGTATGAATATGAGGGGCATGCGCGTATTTCCTTATATATGTTATACGACCGCAAAAATACATGTTCATTTGCTTCATTGATGAGTCGGCTTGCGTATTTGGTTTTCTACCCGACTGAGGGGTGGGGTACTACCGCTGTTGGTAGAGCAAGGAGAATGGGCTATGTGGTATTGGTATCCTGCTGCTCATCCTGGCTCCATCGCTTCTGCTTTGTTCCTCCGTAGTTTAAGAAGTATTAGCGGCGACGAAATGGCCCAACAACAGGAGGAAGCACAGGAAGAATGGAGAGCACTCCAGGAAATGGTACAGGACCAGGAAGCAGCGCAAAAGGAAGTACACCAAGTGAAGGAATGGAGGAGGGCCTCGATGGAAAAAATACTGACAGCAACACGAGAAAAGCCAGAAAAATACATGCAGCACCTGAAAGGTGATAAAGCCATGCATAAGCTCTCCAATGCATACTGGAAGAAGGGAACAGAATACCTAAACGAGCATGACGTGACAGTCCTGCTAAGATGCCGGGCGAACAAACTACCAGCAGGACCATACAAAAAGCAGCAAGGAGGGAGAAGGCCGCAAAAATGCAAATGCTGCGGGATGCCCAGACAAGTAAACGCGGGAGGATTCATACGCACAGCCCATGTGCTGGGAGGATGCACAGAGAGGGAGATAAAGAACATGGTAATAAGCAGGTCGGATGAGACCACCAAAATGATAGCAAAAGCAATTAGCAAAGGTAGGAAAGGAGGATGCGTAATAAGAACCCATGCGGGGAAAAAAGGGAAAGGAATGAACAACGGAAGGCCAATAGAAGACTTCCTCCTCACGAGGGGGCAATGCAGACTGGACGGACGAAACACACCGGCACCAGAGCACGGAAAGGACACCATACCACACTACGTGGACATAGTAATGCTTGAGGGAACTGAAAAGGGGAATGAGCAGCCTGGGTACACACACCAAAAGGCAATGGCGGAAGCGGGCCACATACACCTGATAGAGGTAACATACACAGACGAAATGAGTTGGGAGGAAGCACTAAAGACGAAGTACACAAAATACACACCGCTGGTAAAGCTACTGGAATTATATGGCTACAAGGTAACGCTACACGTGATGGTATTCGGCAACACGGGAACGATATACGAACACACGGAGAAAATACTGACCAAACATTTGGGATTCGATAAACAGGAAGCTCTACACCTACTCAGGAAAATACACGACCTAGCGACAGGATATGCAGTAAGCCTAAACAGACTATATAGAACAAAAGTAGACAAGGAACCAGACTAAGGAACAAAGAAGAAAGAGTCAAGGGGACTCACAAAGCCCCACACCCCGACCAAGGGTGTCTCTTTTTCTTTTTCTTTTATTAGCGGCGACCCGGTTTATATTGATCTTCAGGCTTATGATGAGTTATTAAGGCATTATCCGTTACATGTTTTCGTGAGGTGACATGCACCTACTACATATACTGCCTCTTGGCATAATATATTGATAATCCACACACACACACACACACACACACACACATGTTGAAATACCCACATCTAAGTACTTCCGTTGTAAATGCGCACGTGGCCTGGACGTACCAAATATCAACTATCAACGAGTGCAAAGTTAATGAACTGCTATTACAAATGGCTAGCACAAACGCGTCACGAACGTGCTGATATTGATGTGTAGGAGTCTGTATCTCTTACTTTATGGTTCCAATAAAAAAATTTAAAGCTCCCTCAGGAGGAGCATCCACTCGTGGGTTTCGGCCCAGGTCTGACGGTGAAGCCAATAATAATAATAATAATAATAATTAGCTCCCTCAGGAGGAGCATCCACTCAGGGTTTCGGTCCTCGATGAGGAAGTCATCCAAATATCCAACAATAAAGGGCCCTTGTGCCTGCATCCATCGAACAATGACCCGAGTGAAAATACCCGGCATAGCCAAGTTCCCGAACGGGGCCCTGGTGGCACGCAATCAGGTATTACTCGTCCCACCGGAAGGCATGTGTCATCCAGTACTGAGCTGCCACCGGAACACTGCGGTAGGCTGCGGTGAGGTCCACCGTTGCCATCCAGTACCCGGAGACGGAGGAGTGTGTAGGCAGTCTTCACAGAGGAAAATTTCTCTTTATCGAAGTTCAATCCTAGCGTTGACCCTCGCATCTTCCGGCCAGGAATAATCTCAAACTGACCGGAACTCAATCACTCGATTCCTCTCCTTCTCGACAATCCCGACGGCCGAGAAACCTTGCACTTTCCAGTGCATCCGAACAGACACCACATTACCGGCCAATTTTTCCTTTAACAGTTTCATCCAGCATGGCTGACCAATGGTCATCTGCCACGTAGTTTTCGACCGTGTAGAAAGTGTCGGCTGGTACTTCCCGGAACGGAAACCCCACACCGCAAGCAGCACTCCTTACCAGAAAAATAGTGTCGGGGTCCTGCTGAAGAGCAGCAGCCATCCTGTAGGCGCGTTCTGCCATCAGGGGAACAGAGGCACCCACATTCCGGAGCTCGGACACAAACTCCTGCGACTGCTGGACCGAATTGCCAGCACCCTGCAAGGAGTCAACAGAAGTCCTGGACCAAAGCCCCTTCAGCAGAGGAGGTCATCGGACCGAATCGGTGACCGGGGCAGGACAACAGCCCAAAACAGGGTCCGGATGCACGAATGAAGAATCGTGACAGGGCCGGCAAGTAGAGTCCCAAGCAATCATAAAATGATGAGGACTTGGGGCCCGAGGAGGACCATCCCAGGGTCTCTTAGCGCCAACACAGGGGGAAATTGCTCGAACGGTAGGAACAGTGGTCCCCTACCGTTTAGCACCAGGAGAGAGCTTCAACAAAACTCAGTCAAACCTGAAAAAGGAACCTGCATTAACCCTCTCAGAGAAGGGGCACGGGCAGGTTCATCAGAAATCACCGAACACCCTGATGAAGTCAGGGTTTCGGAAGGTGGCCCTGAACAAGGGATCAAAGAAACAGACGGTGCTTGATGAGCACCAGAAGAAACATCCCCTGTCAAGCTGCCACGAACCTCAAGCCCCTCCGCCGAGGGGAGGATACCCGACCCCGAAGGCAAATCAGTTGAAATAACCGAAAATCCTAAATCAAGGGCTACGGGGGGGTGGTCCCAAACGCGGGGCCAAAGAAACCTCCAGTGCCCCAGCGGCACCCACCAAATCGTCCTCAAACAAAACACCACGATGTTCGAGTCCCCCCACCCCCAAAGGGAGAGGGGCATGACCCCGAAATCAAAGAAAAGCCCATGCACACATCCGCAGAGTCCCCGATGCCCGTTCAATGTGTTCATTATGTAACACATCAACAACATGTTCCATATTTAACACAACAACATTATGTTCCGTATTCAACACATTGAATATGTTCCATATGTTCCATATGTTCCATATGTAACACATTAACATATGTTCCATATTTAAAACATTAACCATATGTTCCATATTTAACATATCAGCATGATGGCTCATATCGAACACATGAACAATTTACAGACGACCTGACGTGTTACATGGGAATGATGACGTTGTGGTATGAAACGAATGAAACGAATTTGTTCTCGGATGAAACAAAATTAGTGTGCGTTTCGTTTTAAGGGTGTTCCATTTGCATGTGTGCGACAGTGCTTTTGTTAGGGATCGAAAGATGGCAGATGACAGTCGCGATGTTGGTGCGTCATCGATCGATGTCACAGTTGATCTTCGATCCGCATAATTATCAGAACTGTACACGTACCACAAGAGGATCGAGCTTGTATATAAAAGAAGCTCCGATAGCTTAGTGGTAGAGCAAATGGGCGACAACCATGAGGTCACCGGATCGAAACCGGCTTGGAGCATTGCATCCAACGGTGGTGGATCCGTCCATGTACTACGGGTCTTATGATAGACAAACGGAGTCAGAGACGTATTGTATATTTTATTTGATGAGTCGTAATGTACAACATTTTGGCATCGTATATAGCACAGCATTCCACGTGATATCAGATATGCAAAGAATGAACGGCAGTGCCTCTGGTAGGTAGTCTGCAATAATTGAATACATCCAAACGAACGTGTAATAGGTGAATATACCATATGACCATATGACCATATGTTAGGGGCGCAGATCCAATTGCTCGTTAATATTGTTGTCTGCAATATGTATGTGCGGTGTCCACTAACTTGACTATATTTATAGGCGTGCAGGTGGCCTGTAATATGTATGTGTGGTATCCACTTGTCTACGTTCATTGTTTCGTTGCGAAGTGAGAATGCACAGTCATCCTCTCATGGCGTCACATGCCGCTCGACGTTATACGACATTAACATCGCGTGAGATATAATTAAATGAATATTCATTACTGCAAGCATAGTGTAGTAATCCAAGTGTATATGATGTATATATTATCGTATACTGTTACGAAGTTGCAAGCATCGATGTGCCGTAGCTGATAACGAATTCGGCGAAGCGTCGTTATTCCAGGGGGACGACCAGAAGACGTAAAAGGGGAAAGACACGCATCCGTACTGTAGTATGCATGCGTGCTGGTGACGAGCCCCTGCGTACACGTGACCGTTGTCCGGCGGGGTAATGTAGCTGAATCGCATCCATACAATCATCAACCGTCGGTTACGCTGAATTGTGAGCATGCGGGTTGGTGGTCGGTATCGTTACCGAACCACGCACACATGAATTGATGAAGCGTACCTATCGCGCTCTTAGCGATGTGCTACCCCTACAGATCTGCAACCCTTGGGAAAGCTTTCCATAGGCATGTCATCCCTGTGCCCTCCCTATGCCCGCCCTTGGGAACGCTCGGGAAAATCCGGAAATATTTTCCAAAGGCTTGGAAAGTTTTCCATAGGGTATTTCCATAGGGATACCCCCTTTTGGAGTTTCCATAGGGTTTCTATAGGGCTGTATGCCTATGGAAAAGGACGTTCCATAGGCATGGAAGGCCGTATAATCACCCTATGGAAAAGTAAACATTTCCATAGGACGACTATAGGCATAACCAGGACTATGGAAAACCCTATGGAAAATGTAAACCCTTCCATAGGGCGGCTATAGGCATAGGGGGCCGATGGAAAGCCCTATGGAAAATATAACTTTCCCATACGCTTTCCATAGGCATGTCCAAGGGCGGGCGTAGGGCGGGCGTACGGATAGCGCACCTATGGAAACTTAGCGTATACTATGAGTTTTCCACAAGGTTTTCCATAGGGCGGGCATAGCGATAGTACACCTATGGAAATGTACAATTCGCCCTGCGTATTCTCGGGAATAAAGTCGTAATTCCATAGGGCCTTCCATAGGGATGCCATAGGTATGGTAGGCCTATGGAAACGTATAATTCACTCTGCGTATTCTCGGGAATATCAACGTAATTCCATAGGGCTTTCCATAGGGCCCCCATAGGGACAGTATACCTATGGAAATATACAATTCATTCTGCGTATTCTCGGTCAATAAAGACGTAATTCCATAGGGGTTTTCCATACGATTCCTTCCATCCCTATGGAAAACGTTCCATAGGTATGGACGCCACAATCATCCCTATGGAATGCCTTGGAAAACCCTATGGAAAGCACAATCACCCTATGGAATGCCCTGGAAAATAATGAAAACCTTCCCAAGGGTGAGTATAGGGATGGAAACTCAAATTTTTTGTTTTCGAGATAACCTCCAGTATCCATTTTCCCTTTTCCATAGGGCTTTTCCATAGGGTTTTCACCCGTTTCCATGCCTATGGAAAGCTTTCCCAAGGGTTGGCGATCTGTAGGGTACGCCGACGTGCGAAAGCGTCGGGCGAAATTCTTTGTTTGAGCACTGCCCCCATCGATTTGCTTGCTAGTTGCTAAATTAGTCACGTATCTCCTAACGCGTCACCGACATGGCTGTACATCGCGCACTTCACGACGACGTTTGGTGTGAGGAACGAGACGTATTATCGAGTATGTACGGGTTCGACCATCTGCCTGCTAGCGATCTGCAGAGCAGAGAAGGTGTTTACAAGTTGTGCGACATTATATCACGATTTTATGTCAACCTAACGCGCATATCAACGGTGAGTGCAACCACGGAGAGTACGCAACCAATTAAAAACCGTCTGTTTGTGATAATGTCGTGTTGGCATGACTCGTGCGTAATTGTGCATAGTCGGAGTATTATTATCGTTTTGACGCAGCAGCGCATGGCGCTACCAGTTTGAGGACTTTGAGTTAGTGCAGCTTGGTTTGTATCAGGCGTGTGTGTTGCATGCGTGGTAATGTACAGGGTGAATCTCGAGTGTTAGACGATAACGAGAGATGACACACGGTCATTTGAGCGTTTACTCGTTCTGTATTTCATGCCGATGGCTGGTGTATGCGCGACCGTTTCAATGCATACGGGCTAGACCTAAAATAATTGCCGTGAGCGGATGCATAGTTCCGTGTGTGCACACGAATGCACGCACGCGCACATTCACACACACCCAACCATGTAGGTATCTCGTAATTGTATAAGAGTTGTATGTGACAGGTATCATAGCATACATGTCGGTCGATTCGTTTTTCATTGCATCTGATACATTAAATTACACTCTGGCGTACTACAATCTGATACATGCAATTGCTTGGAGGTTGCAGATGCACTGCGCATCCATGTGCTATACTGAATGAGAATAATGGGAATAACAAGTAGACGATGTTGCTTCATGTCGATGCTGTTTCACTTCGTTGTATATTTATGTGTATACGGCACATGCGGGCAATCACGAGCCCATTCCACCCCATTCTAAATATCGCAAACACCTCTGTGATGAAGTCAGCAGGCGGGCTTTCGACTTGCTAGATCCGCTACACCTAATACAAAAACGAAGAATGTCCCATATATAGTCGCCGGCACCTGTGTCAAGGCAAGCTTATTATATGTCGTAGAAAAGTTGGGGAAAATCATGCACCGGTGTGTATGTGTGCGTGTGTGTATGTATTCATATAGTCTATATATATTCCATATATGGTCTATATGGTATATTGAAACATACTGCGTAAGTGGGTGTGCTACATGTTCTTCCGGAGCAAAATTGACTTGTTCCCGGAAAAAAAAACCAACGCCTTTTTGGCCCAAGTTACTGCTTGTTCCAGGAACAAATTGGCGGTGTTTTGTTGCGGGAACAAGTAATGTTCCTGGGGAAAGTGATATTCCTGGGAAAAGTAATGTTCCGGGGAAATGTAATGTTCCTGGGAAAAGTAAGGTTCTGGGGAAAGTAATGTTCCTGGGAAAAGTAATGTTCCGGGGAAAAGTAATGTTCCTGGGAAAGGTAATGTTCCTGGGAAAGGTACTAGTTTACCTGTTCCGGGAACATGTCACATTTCCTCCGCAATCAAGAAAATTCCCTAATGTTCCTGAAATGAGTCAGATTTGCACTGAGGAAAAAGAAGTGCCCCTGTTAATCGTACCAATCCTGCGCAACTCTGATATGGAGGATGTATGCAATGTCTGCTGAATAAGCTACGCAGCATAGAAGATTGTATCTTATTGTCGCAGATTCGTTGTGAATGTTTGAAAGGCACGAATATAATCGGAGAACGTAGGTGCGCTTATGGTGTGCATCAGTCATGATCACATGCACCGTGCTAGTTGTTGAAGCAATTGAAGTATCAAGTGTATTTTATGCACGCGCAGCAAACTAGTCTTCTCGGCTGGACGGATGCGGATGTTCGACGTCTCCTGGGAGCTGTGGACATCATCGCCGGGAAGCGCAGGCATACCATCACATGGTTTCCAGACTACGGCTGCTCTATCTTTGCAGTGTGTGGCCATGTGGGGTGTCACTATGCTGATAATGTACATATGTACGTGATATGCCTGGATGGGTGGACCTTCACGATACACAGGTGTGGATGGTCTGAGCTCGAAGGCGGGTATATGCATAGCGGCGTAGGTGTTTTCTTGTTACATCTGATAAGTGTATCCCACATGGCAGTCTTACTCGCTGGCAATAACACGCAATCGCTACCGATCAATGAGTGGTGTGCAGTAATGTGATAGTGGGTTTGAATGTTGACGGAGACATTGTATGCTATATTTTACAGTGCAACATGCGCTTGTGCTACTGGATATGATCGGCTGACATGCCGTTCACTGCAACAGCGTGTGCACACTGTTGTGCATGTAGCATAAGATATATAGGTATATACACGTATGTGTATTCTCCCTGTCGTACCGTGCACGGGATCACACAACACGCAAAACAGGTAGGGGCACCAACTTAAAAAGTGCCCTGGGAAATTTTAGGACGGTAGCAACGACTGCGAGGGGGAAAAACACATAAAATTCAACCTAATGTAGAGTCAGAGAGTGTCCCGCATATATATATGTGTGTGTACTCTCTGTCACACACACACACACACACACACAGTCACACACACGTGTGTGTGTGTGTGTGTTAATATTTGATTGATTAACGTTGGAGTGTTGACTACTTCGAATTTAACAAGTGTAGTTCAAGGTGCGAGGTGTGAACATTTCGTTGTTCACTTGCATAGAGAATTTTGGGGACATAATCTATCCTGCACCGTGTCGGTATATATAGTTCTTTCCCTTTGCAGTGATTGATGCCGTCCAGATGTTTTCTGGGGCCTACTGTTTGAGTAAGCGCCTCTGTTTTACATACTATGATCCGTTACCTGGTGTGGCAGAGAGTACACACACACATATTTGTATTTACATCTATATGAGGGGAGGGGGGTCGAGCTCAAGGAACGGTTGTTATCAAAATGAGATCGCATATAGGTTTGTTACTATGCATACAGTTCTGATATCGTAAACAATTCAAACAATCACGTCAATATACAGTTTCGGTGATAATCTGCTTTTACTAGAAGTGGTGGGCGGATTTCAAGACAGCAACAAGCGTTTCAAAGCAATGAGCTCGTAAAGTAAGGCAGTGTGTGCAGCGGAGCAACATAACTGTGTGGTGTGTGTGCATGCTCGTGCGTAAGAAACTACGCACTGCTGTGTTGTCGGATTGAATGGGCGGCACATCGGTGATCAGGGGAGATAGTGGCAGCGCGCAACACGTGGCAAAGTGTAACGGCCACAGTGTCGTTTATGCTGGATCGGTGCCGGCTGACGAATTTCCTGGCTGTCTGGAGGCAGTCGAGTTCCAGAAATGTCAAGCCCAGCAGCATGTGACCGGCGGAAAGCGGAGTGCAGCCAACAACAAGCAAGGCCACCAGAAGACGCCGTCGTTCATACTCGCTCTCGTGCGAGATGCCCGCAACGCAGTAGCAGGCGACGCTCCAGCCACAAAGTCGGCTCCTCTTGGCGGATTTACGGACGTTGGGCTGCACACCGGCGGTATTGCAAGAAGCACTGTATGGTCTCTAGTGCGCTTCACACTCTTGGTATGATGACATATACGTCCATCCATTCATTGCTGCACAATGTTTTGTTTACTCCCTGGAGTGCCACGCACGGGTCACAACACTACCACAGGGGCACCCACATCAGAGCAGGCCCTGGAACACATCAGGATGGTAACAGCCACCATGGGGGGATAAGAAATATATCCGACAAATATGCAAGGCTAGATGAGGTCCCGATGATCTCAAAACAATTGGCAAGTGGGCACACCTCAACAGCTTCCAATCACACACAAAACTCGAAGGTCGAGGTCAAGGCAGTCCTTACGCTACCACAAGAGTAAATCTAGCAAAAGTATATCAAGTATACTGATATAATATATCCAATATGCACACTCTCTCAGAACTTGGGACTCTGAGGGTACGCTTACAGAACTCTTGTTGAAATTGAAATGCAAACTGACGCCGAAGGCTCTTATACATCGAGCCACCAAGACGGACGGTCAGAAGATGGATTGGTAACAACAGTAGAAGAATCGGAAACACCCATGATTGTCCCGCAATATCCTTTACTACACAATGTTGTATATGTATTTCAAACATCAACTCTGGCTTAACTCACATAATTATGACGTGTTCAGCTTGCCGTGTGCTCATCGTCAAAAAGATTCCCACCGTCCGCGTCTCGCGTCTATTGTAAAAGTGTTTCAGGCATTTTCACGTAAGACACCTTGCTATATTCTCGCGACAGTAGACGTGAACCCAATCTCACGTGTAGCGTCGAACTTGTTCGGGCATTCTTACGTTAGACAGTGCACCGTCCCACAGCACCACGTTCGGTTACAACCTCCAGCAAACTGCCAAAAGCCACAGACTATATTTGCAGTTCCGCGGCTCCAACGGTTTTTCCTTACTTTATGTGCATATTGGAACTCCAGCTCCCAGCATTGGTGTATCGGCGTTTTAAAGACAGTCGTAGTCACGTGCGTGCCATGACCTATATATAATGTGATATTTTCCCAAGTGCAGTATATCATGCCTACTGGGATGAGAATGCGCAGGATGTGTCACGTCAGTAGAAGATACATACATATGTGACATTCACTCTGGCTTACCACCACGCATTGTATGATTTGTACCAAGCAATCGAGGCATTCAATAATTAAATCAGACCGCGCCGTGAGAAAAAAAACGACTCATGTGCCGGCACGAGTGGGTTATACACGGCCACACATAAAGCAATTCACAGGGTGAAACACATCAGTACCAGTAACATGCTAATACGAAGTAAGAGGTGATCCGCGTACGCACAACGCACAATGCACGTGCTGACAAATCGACGTCTAGGCAATGCACGCCTTTTAAAAACAAATCCTCAAAGTGGCACTCGAGTGTGATCTGTGGCAACAGTCTATCCACACCTGACGGTATATAGAAAACACACATCGTCATGCAAGTCGTGCTGATCACCACTACTGACATCCTGGGAATTGAATGCATATGCTCCCTGAGCTGGGAATTGGCGCCAATTTTCTTGCTTACGCTCGGCGTCAATACTGGCTTGTATGTGTTGACAGCAGACTATATAGTACATACACCCTTTATGTGTGTCCACGGACCTGGGTCACTTCACAGTCACTTTGCAAGATGAACCATACCGCTTCACTGTATCTGCACACTTTCAATGGGCAAAAAACGAAAAAGTAAAATATGCATATCACAGCATTCTCAATCATAAGAGTATAGTGTTCATTTAATTACACTCTAGCTTACTACAAAGCGATAGTGTTCATGTGCATGGCTGATGAGTGAGTATTCTACCTCTGGGCATGCATGCTGTGGCACCTTAGTGACGCGACACACTATACTTCCGTGTTTTATCCTCGCATTTCATAAAATTAGCAAACTTTCGTCATAGCATATATCACTTTCGTCATATATCACTGTTTTGCGTTGCACTGCAATGTGTGCATATAGTTCTGTAACAATATGTGAGAGTACGCGTTGCAAGCTACTGATGATAATCATCCTACTATACTGGTGTTCGTTTTCATATGTATCACAACATCGTTACTGGCAGGTTTGCATCGTTGCAGGCGGTGCTTGAACACGATGCCGAGACAACACCAGCACACCAGCAGTCCTGCAGCCTGTTGTTTCGAACATTCACGGCATTGCTCGATGTAGAGTTATTGGAACGACAGCTAGATATCTTGGAATCGCTCCCTATCGCTATCATCAAGGTGCACCATTTAAACGCGTGTATGAAGATATTCCAGTCGGCAGCACGGCAACTGGCACAACTTGCGGATGATGGCTGCAAGCATATCGTGCCCTGTGAAACACGGTGCACACTAGTGCGCAATCGCTTAGACGAGTTATTGGCTGGATGCGGCCGAGATGCCGCTAGCAACTTCGTATTTCCATCCTTGCAACATCTGCGTACAATGCATCATGATCCAACCGTGTTTCTTCCACCTGGCTTGGTGCCCGCAGGGTCGGGTGCTGACATCGCCACCCTCAGGCAGCAAGCTTGGGATCGCATAGAATGGCTGCCTGTTGCCCTTTGCGGCATTGGTGGCAATGGCACCGGTGGCAATAATGCAAGGTTCGCAGATCTCCTCACATGGACTCGAGATCGCAAGCTACGCACCGGTAAAGATCCGCATGCAGCTCAACTGGTGCTGCACCGTATCGAGCAGACATTGTTCCAGCTTGAGCTGACCCCGTTGGGGAATATCGACCATATTACGTCGTCGTCGTCCTCCTCCTCCTCTTCCTGTATCGATGACACATCCCAGATGGAAGCACTCGATGGCCTTGTCGAACAGTACCGGCTGGTGCTCCACGAAGTTCTTTCGTCACCAGGCCATCAGAGTCATCATGTGCGCATGGAGGTGGAGCTTCGCAGTCGGGAGACGCTGGTGACCTGGATTGCCTTCTGCATCATTCACGCCGCCACCTGTAAAGCGCATCGCGTGGTTGAGGAGTATGCGGTGGCCCTGAGATGGGAGGACCTGCAATATCTGGTGCTAGGAGAGAAGCAGGCAATGGACGCTGCACTGAGAGTGTGCACATATCTCCGCTTCTGCAGCACTCAACAGCGGGATAAGCCGCCTGTGTTCTCGATGCGTGATGCTGGTGGTAAGGGGACGTTCGCGATGGCAGTCGACTTTGCACGCAGCGACCGCACCCTGCAGCTGCTCTGGCAGCAGGAACAGGAGGACGCGTCATCACGCCAGCAGGGCCACTTCGAAGAGGTGCAGCGCAAGCAAGCTAGCGCGGCGCGCTGGCGAGAACATATTGACGAGCTCGAGATATCAAAAGCGAAAGTAGATGCTGCAGTACACAAGGCAAGCCAAGAAGTGACTGAGGCAACAGCCGCCAGGGATTTAGTAGTTCCGGCATACAAAGAAGTAGGCGATCATCGTCTTCGTCGAAAAAGTGCTGCCTACCTTGCAGCGGATGCTAAGGTCCAAACCCAACTGCAGATACTACATCGTGCCAAGGCAAATGCAGAGGCAAGCAGGCAAACGATTTTCCAAGCAAAGTCCTCCCTCAAGAAAGCTGAAAAGGCTCCGCCACCGGTGTATCAGCCGCTGCCGGCTGCCGAGTCCTCAGCCTTGGAAGTTCTGTTTTTCCTGCACATGCCGCCACTGTTACGTCTACTATCGAGAGCGAGCTTCACGGCACAGCAAGTGCTCCTGCCCCGCATGACGTGTCACAGGCCGTCTCAAGAAGCCGGTGATAGAATTGACATACACCAATACGTGATCAGTCCGCAGCCTGCAACATGCTGGGCAACATATTATAATACACATCACAGCAGCCAGTATCACAAATCGCCGCTGGTGGCAGCAAATGGGAGCCAGGGGAAGGTCCTGCTGCTATCGCACGGCGCCGTCCCCGAGAACGTAGGCCCTTCCCACGTCGACATGTGCACTTCGCCATCTCAAGGCGTGTGGCATCCCGACGATCTCATGGCGCACCGTTGCATGGGATGGAGTGGTGGCGGCTTTTCGCTGGACGCCTTCTCCCCGTCATTGGACTACTTTAACCCATTCGCAGATGTGCCTGCAGAGGTGATGACGCTCTACTACACCGAGCGGCTGCCGCAAGAGCATCGTGATCTGCAGTGGGCCATGCCACAGCGGGGCGCGCGCACAGCGCCCGATCGAGGCAATATTGCAATTGCAGACCAGGCCAAGAGGCCCTATAACCTGACCAAGTCGCAATACCTCACTATTGGGGCGCTACGCGCGTACCCCTTGCAGCAGCTGCGTAAGCTGTGTGCAGCTCTGCACGACCGGTTGCTACCCCTTGGCCATCCCGCATTGCACGAGCTGGTGCGCATGGCGGTGTATCAGCTCGGGGAACTCTCGGACACAGCCGCCCCCATGCCGGTGTGGCGCACAGACTGTACCGCCGGCACACTGTTACCCGTGATGCGCGATGAGCTGGATGATCTCGCATCGGAGCTCGCGCAGGCCCCGAGGCACCAAGCAGCAGTGCGTCTTCTGAGTGAGCTGGCAAGCTACTTTTCGGCGTGGTCGAAACCGTGCGGCGCCGTCACACGACGCTTTGTGGCAATGCTGCAGTCGTGGCGCAATGCGCTGGACGAGCAGATCTCCGCCGCCACAACACCGGCTGCTGAAGCAGCGCTGCATGCGAAGCAGTGCATATTCGACATGCACGCTCTGCTGTGCTATCAAAATCTGCAGATCGACGCAGCGGACGCGGCCGCTATGTTGAGGTTTGCCACCCTGGCTCACAATGGGCGCGCGTTGGGGGAGAGCCACATGGAGGAGGGTCAAACATTAAAACTGGCGCGAGCATGTCACAATGTGATGGTGACGAAGCATCTCGAGCTGATCAAGCTGCTCGATTCCACTGCACTCACAACAGCAGTCAAGGCCATATTTCACTGCACACCAGAGGGGCTAGTTTGGCACCGGCTGTCGCATCATCGGCTGTCGCATTATCCGCTGATGAATTCGTCACCAACGACCATGTGCTACGAGGCCGTTACATCTGGAGGGCACCTCTACACATGCAATGCGTTGACAGGAGCTGTGCTATTTGACGGATCCCCGCCACATCAGCTCGACAGCGGCATCCTGAACCATGCACTTTATCAGCGCACCTTCGGTACCCGCAACTTTCAAGTAACCAAGGCGGGTGATGGGGTTTGTCGGACGACGCAGCCGATTGCCGGCCGTCTCTACACCTTTCTTCACTGTGAAGGGCGGCTCGCCATCACAGAAATTGACACAGATCATGGCAACCTCGCGTCCGATCTCCTTGACGGCACTCCCGAGGGGGTGATGCAATGGGGCTCTCAGCTCCCTTTGCGTCTGCGCGCTCTCTACAGCCACTGGTACTGCCGCACGGCAGGTGTCGTAGTTTTTCGCCCGGTACACTTCATGGACCACGCCGTGCATTACATCGGCATACTGGACGCCTATGATCCGCAGGGCACATGCCGGTCTCAGATATTGTCAGGCGCGGGAACTCGTACATCCGCACACTCTGCTGCACCCCCAAGCGGTGTTGTTAGGGAATGCCAAGACGGACAGCGCATGCCTTCCACCGACCACCGCGCATTCATCTCCGGCAGTCTTGCATGCATGGTCGTGCCCCCTCATCTGACCTCTCGGCACTGGTCAAAGCTGCTGCCACGACCTGCACAACACGATGGCGAGGGGGACGTCGCCCAGCAGAGCCTCGTCGACAAGCTGGTGCTCCACACGTCCAAGGTTGTGGACATTTTGAGTAGCTTCGAGCCAGCGGACTTCATCCATTTCCACACCCAGCCTGACGATGGCAGAGTGAGTAGCCCGGTGGGGGCAATACCCAATCTAAAGCCTCATGTGTTCCGGATTGAGCTTCCACGGTACAATCTCTCATTCGTGCTTCGTGACGGGATCTTAGCCTCCTGCAACCACGACGGATATCAATTGGCTGTGTGTCAGCAGCTGCCCGACACCCTTCTCGGCTTTCAGCAGTACCTCGTGCTGGAGCGCACGAAGCCAGGTGTCACCGAGGCCGATGTCAAGCTGTTGGTGCCACAGGGGATGGTAGTCAAAGCCGGCGCCCAGGGAGCTTCAGATAACGCATCCGGAACATCATCTGTCGGACCGCCACCAGAGGTGTGGATTGCCAAGGTGGGGACGTGCGGGGATGAACGCCAGGGGTGTGTGTACGACGTGCATCCGCGCTTTGGCAACCTACAGGCAGCAAATGTGTCCGACCGCCTCCAGCTGGCAGCACTCTACACCGCCACGTCGTGCGGCCTGCCCGAGCCCCGTGACGGCGACACCGGACGCACCGGGGCTGAGATTGCCATCGAGCTGTTGCGGCAGTGCTGGGGAAACCGTCCGCACTCTCAGCGGGAGCGCGACCAGCTCCGGGAGATCGCCATCACCTTGGCGCGTCCTGCCTCTGTATCGGCGGCGCTTCCCTTGTTGTGCCACGAGCTGGCGTGCAACGCCAGTCGGCTGACTTTCCTACCCTTCACGACGCCTCAGGCAGCGGAGGCCGGGCGCGAACGTCTCTGCTCCTCGGACCAATTGTCGACTCTTGGGGCGGAATACATGCGGAAGCGCAGCGCTGGGGAGGGGAGTGTGCGCTGTTGGCTCACCGCGGAGGAGGAGCGCCAGATCCTCGGCCGGCAAAGCGCCGCATTCTCACCTCCCGGACGACTGGTGACACCAGGGCCTGGCCGAGCTGCTGCCAGGCGTCCCCCGGTGCATAAAGAGTTCATTGACAGAATTGAGTCAGCGCTCGGCGCCTTGGTACTCTTTAGGGGGGTATGCGGCTCCGAGGCATCTGATGCGGGACAGCACACCTCAGCAGACGTGACGACGGTTCCTGAGTTTCCACTACACTGCGGTGCGCACAGCCTGGAGCCATAAATCACCTTTTTATTTTTATTTTATTTTTTATTTTTTATTTTTTATTTTTTTACTTTCCACTACACTGCGGTGCGCACAGCCTGGAGCCATAAATCACCTTTTTATTTTTTATCTTATTTTTTATTTTTCATGTTTTTATTTTCCACTACACTGCGGTGCGCACAGCCTGGAGCCATAAATCACCTTTTTATTTTTTATCTTATTTTTTATTTTTCATGTTTTTATTTTCCACTACACTGCGGTGCGCACAGCCTGGAGCCATAAATCACTTTTTTTATTTTTTTCCTGATGATGACGGCATCCGAGTGTGCTAGTGAAATCCATGCTTACTTGTAAATAAATAAATGACCACAACTCGCGGACTCGTCACAGAGCAACACCATCTTGGCAATTGTCTACACGACTGATGTTGGCAAAATAGTAAGAGCTTCTAGTATAACTGGGTGGCCGATGTTTTGTTGAATTATGTAATAGCTGTATTTTGGACCTTATTACGTAGTGCATATGTCATACTGTATGTGCATGCCGAGATGAGTCTATAAGCCCTATATGTACATACATAGAGAATTTTGATTATGGCATAAGCCGCCAAGAAACATCCAACCCCTAATTATGATAAAGTATGGTAGGCAAAGTATGCACGCACCCAATTTCACCTCCCGCGGTGGTGGTGGTCATCAGCAAAATAGACTACGACACTATATCGGTATGCATGGTGATTCTACACCTATACGTATACAATTGTGTGCTCCTTGCTTGTCGACGAGCTTCTTTTCGACATACACGTCTTCTTTTCTTTCGACGTGAACAGCAGGAATCGAACCCTGGACCCTTGCTTGCATGAATGTATCGTCAAAAGAATGCTCTACCACTGAGCTATGGTCACTCAGGTCTGGCTGATGAGTGCTTAACATCCATTAGCACTTCTTGAATGATTGTGACGATTCCAAATTGCGCGCAATAGTTGCGGTTATTGCAGCGCAAAGACGACCTCTACTATATGACCCGAACACAGTCACGTATGACCCCGCTGGAGCTGTTTCACGACACATTGGGGTGTTGCGCGGGGAGGAAATGGCATGGAGTGGTACCAGCGATTCAGAGCGTCTGAGTCGTGCTAGAGACTTGTCGGATTACAAAACGTCGGAATACTTCCTTCTAATCAGCACAAGTCTAGCTCGGCACAGATGCCGGTGATCGAGGTACCAGACCGCACAGATAGTTTTTCGTTGTACACAGTGTCCGTACTTTGGCCTAGATAGAGATCCTAGCAGTGTGGTGTGTGTCGGTTGCAAAAGGCGCAAGTTGTTGTGCATAGCGCGCCATCGGCACATGTTGATCTGCTCAGTGCGCGCGAGGAGGTGGATTTCGAGGTCGTGGGATGGCAACAAATTGGTCCCAATGGGCCGTCAGCGAGCGAGCTGAGGAGCAGCCGAGAGCGCAGCAGTGGTGCGCCGAGAATCTTGAGAGCAACGAGCTCGTGAGCCGCCGGGGAAGCAGCGATTTTTTTCCAGCGAGAATTCTGGGATGAGAGAGAGCGGGAGACCATGACTGAGGAGTAGCTATGTTTAAAATATGATCAGTAAGTTTTCCCACTTAACCGTATAACAAGACAGAGATTCCACGTTCCTAGCCCATGTCATTCTTGTCTGTCCACAGTAATTTTATACGTGCTGCCAATCACGTTTCGCAAACGGCACGGATCATACAAACTAACTAGGTCCCCCTCTAGGTGCCCACTGTTTCCAACTGCCCACTGCCATCTGTACGTCTCTCCACCAGTGTTACCACAATTCTCGCGTCCTTTTCATCGAACTCTGCCTGCTTCACAAAAATCCTCAAAGAAAACCGCAAAAAATCTCCGAATAAAACGCAGCCAACTTACTGCATTTCTCCGTCTCGATTGTCTTCATCACCTCACCGCAAGTCTTCCATACATTGACGCCAGCCGTCACATCAAGGGAAGCTATAAAGATCGCTGGCAGTGAAGCGGAAAATAACCAGCAAATAAAATCACAAATAAGTACACGTCACGATGTTTTTTTACCTGTGGATAACACAACGACACCTCAGTAATCCCAGAAGCAGTCCATGCTTCACCACCGGCGTGATTCTGGAATTACTTCAGCCGACGACGTCTTCGCTCTTGACGCTCTCGGCGCTCCAGTCCCCTCCACCATTTCCAGTCGTCGGCCTCCAGTCTCCCGAGCCCAAGCGTCGGCGTCGTCCCAACGGCAATGTAAAAAATGTGTCACGGTAGCCACGTCCTCCAGATAGTCGAATGACGTACCAACGAAAGCGAACAGTAAAAACAGTTCAAACCCTAACTACAAAAACCATCCCCAGCAAAGCGCACGCAAGCACTGGATGCCTGGGATGAAAGCAGACATTGTGGCTATGGATGAGAGAGCAATCGGCACACTGCCGTGGCACACAGGTCTCACGGGCAGTGTGAACAACACGCAGCAGAGTGTTGGAAGATAGCACGCACGGTGGCATTGTGAGGCAGAGTATTGTTTGTGTGTAAGCTAACTAGCGGAGTCCAAAGTGCCGCTCGGGATAAATTTGTTACATATTGTGCACATATACAGCCAGATACCAAGACATTGCAACATATTATATACGTTTATACATATAAGCATAGTTATCGGTAACTTATTTCAGTGATATTTGGTACGAGTTTCAGATACGGTCGAGAACCTATTGCATTTTGCGCCATTATATACCTGGTGCGCCTCGTCACCACAATTTCACGTTGCGTGCATTATAGTACGCATACATTAATCTCAGTGCCATACAACTTCGCATCCGTAAATCGTCATTGCAGCCTTGCATGCCCCGCCCGCGCCGGGTAAAGCGTCGCGTGTGTGCACCGGTAGCATCGCCCGGTGTACATGTAAGTCGCGGTCCGTGTAATATCGGATGCCTCTGTTGCTTGGTGCAAGCCAGTCGCTTTGTAGTAAGCCAGAGTGTAATTAAATTGTGAGGCATAGCTATGTAGAGCAGCTACTATGATCCATCAATTTATGGTTTACTGCAATGCACCATGCTTGTGTATCAGACACAGAGGCATTTGATAGTTAAGGCTGCCGGGTAATTTTTCTTGGTAATTACCGGGAGGGTAATTACCGGTAAATTACCTGGTATTACCAACCCCCACAATCGAATTACCTCCCATACTTAAGGATTACCATGGTAATTACCATGGTAATCCGGTATTACCATGGTAATTACCATGGTAATCCGGTATTACCATGGTAAATTACCAATTCAATAAAAAATTACCGTCGATTTTACCAGCCGATGACCAGATCGGCGGCGATCACAATTCAAAAGCACGCCGAGAGAGGGAAGGTTGGGAGCCGCTGGGCAAAGTGTTGAAGTACGCTCCCAGGCGAGGTCGCCACAACTATGATATATTGTGGTGTGAAGGGGTTCGAGGTTCGAAATTATCTTTGGACCAATATGCTGATATTGATACTCTCGTGAATTGCAATCAGTTACATCCGCAAGGCTTAAGTTGGCTTAGACTAGAAGCTCTTCTGCAGTGAATTAGTATACTCTTCGTATTTGATTTTGTTACAAGATACCATTCCCAAACATGTATTTTGTGTATTCAGATATTCTTATATGTGCCTCTGTTACATTCTTCCAACCTGATCAAATTGTACTCTAAAACTTATTGTACCCTATTTTTTTGAAATCCACTATGTCTGCACTTCTCTGTAAACTATATCGCTTTATTATCACGTGATCTCATGGCTTAGCATGCAATATAACACACATCCAAACAATTTATATGATCACTTCCTATCCATAGAAATTGAAAAAAACAAATTTAGAGCCCTGAGGCAAAAGTTGGGTAGTTTCGTGCAGACGGTAATACTTTGGTAATACCATGGAAAGTATTACCGGTAAATTACCTGGTATTACCCACCGCCATTTCCAAATTACCGGTAATATGGCAGTCTTATTGATAGTAGACATATGTAGAGCAGCTAGGGCTACTGCTGGCGAAGGTGCGGCAGGAGACAAGATAGTATTACTGGCAATGGAGGGTGTGCAGCTTGAGGTAGAGAGCTGGAAGCTGGGCCCGTGGTAGAGGGGGCCAATCAAGTGGGCACATCCGCGACCTCGGGGGGCTCATCAGCAGCTCTGGTTGGTGCTAGAGTGGGCGGCGGAGCTGAGGAAGCTGCCAGTGGCCTCGGCGGGGCCACGCCCAGTGACAGCCCTGACTGCAGCTCAGGTGGCATGGTGAGCATTGCGGCCGCCACTATAGCCACCCAGCTGCAGGTGGCATTGGTCGTCAAGGCAGGGCAAGCTAGTAGGACAACCCAGCCAGGCGTTGATGGCGGGAGTGACGGCGTTGATGGCGGGAGTGACAGGCGTTGACGGCGGGAGTGACGGGCGTTGATAATGGCGGGAGTGACGGGCGTTGATGGCGGGAGTGACGGGCGTTGATGGCGGGAGTGACGGGCGTTGATGGCAGGAGTGACGGGCGTTGATGGCGGGAGTGACGGGCGTTGATGGCGGGAGTGACGGGCGTGACGGGAGTGACGGGCGTTGATGGCGGGAGTGGCGGGCGTTGATGGCGGGAGTGGCGGGCGTTGATAATAGTGGGAGTGACGGGCCCGAGCCCAGCAGTGGGCAGCACAGGATTGACCTTGAGAAGTGAATAAATAGATAAATATGAAAAAGGTAGATGTTTTCTAGCATCAGCAGTCTAGCACCTGACAGCCTGGAAAGACGTCCACTCAGCCGCGGGGAAGAGAAGGAGGAAGGGTTGGTGAGAAACTGGAAGATGATATGAAATGAGGTGAGATGAGATGAGACTGTCAAGATGAGATGAGATACAACCGAATCAAAAATTCATCGGTGTTCTTGTTTGTGTACGAAGTATATGTTTTTGTATACACCCTGTGACCTGCCACGCCACTTACGTGTACGAAGTATATAAATTTCGATATAAACTCTAAAGAAGGTACCCCCTCAGAGCCCGCTAATAATGACTCGTAGGAATTCCTCGTCGATCCGGCACCTTATTCGAGCTTGAAAATTGTGACCGAAATTCCGCGGTGATCCGGTGCCCTATTAATTTGAGACCGCTGGATCAAATAGTTGCCGACTTCGCTCGTGCGAGACACGTCCCACTCGTTGCTCGTGGCATTGTGTTTACCGGGATACAACAAAGCCTGTCCAGATTCCCGCTATATACGTCATGCACACTGCAGTCCAGATGTAGCGATGATACCGATTAATTTACAGTCAGCTAAATATGATCACGATCGTAGCATGCACGCACTCTAGTATTGGGATGCACAATGTGCCGTTACGACATGCACTGTATCATTGGTATACTGAGCTGCGTGTATTGTTGACCATGTTCTATTGATGCAGATGGTGCAATGGGGCAGAGCGACGCACGCGTAATCCATGCGGAGATGACCGATGAGCTGGAGAGCAGCTGGAGAGCATGGCACGCTCTGCCGCAAGCGGTACTGCGCGAAAGCCCGGACGGCACCCCGGTTCGCACCCTCCTGCTTAGGTGGCGGACAGAGACACTGCAGGCCCGCGTGGCTGTCGAGGAATATTTGAGGAGCAACCTAGAGCACTTACCTGAGGCGGACTGGCGAGCCTCTGGCTTGCGCTTCCGGCGCCTAGCCAACGATTTCCCTGCTGCTGCCAGCCGCATTGAACTGGCGCGCATGGCGTGGGATCTTCCACTGGTCGCTATGCACAATCCATTGTTGTCTGCAGCTGCACAGGGGCAGCTGCAGGAGGCCATCCGGACGTGGCTGCAGCTATGTGTGCTGGAGGACAAGCTGCAACGACTGCTGGTATTCGAAGCAGCGGGGGCAATGTCCGAGTCGGTGATGGTGCGCGAGCTGCAGACGAAGCGCACGTGGGAGCCTGCAGAGCACCCGGAGTGGCTCGGGTTTGAGGCAGAGGGGCGGCTGCAGATCCGGCCTGCGCAATATGCTGTAGCACAGCATCTCATTGACCATCCTCACGCGGTGGTGCAGCTCAACATGGGCGAGGGTAAGACGCGAGTGATACTGCCCATGCTCGCATTGCACCATTTCAGCAAACAACGGCAGCGGCGAGACGCAGGCGAGCAGCAGCAGGGCGCAACGCTCCGCATGTACTTTTTATCGGCGCTCATCCACGAGGCGTATGACTTTCTGCACCGCCATTTGTGCGGCAGTAGCGCCTTCAATTTACGCCTCTTCCTCTTGCCGTTTGATCGCGACGTGGATCTGAAAGAGGCGGACGCGCGTGCTCTGTGTTGCACTGTAGAACACTGCCGGGAGATTGGTGGAGTGCTAGTCATGGCCCCGGAGCACCGACTGTCACTGCAACTGAAACGCCTCGAGTTGACCGTGCAGCAGCACGCAGCACCATCACATGACGAGGGCACCGCTGGTGACGCCAAGGAGGGTCTAGCAGAGCGCTCGGCTGTGAGGAATCAGCTTGCTGCGATGGAGGCACTGCCGGTCATTGACCTCTTCGACGAGTCCGACGAGTTGATGCGACATAAGTATCAGCTCGTATACGCCCTAGGAACGCCGATGGCGCTCCCGTCGGGGCCAACACGATGGGGAGCGGCACACGCTCTGCTGCTCATGATTCATCGCAACCCCCTGCAAATAGCCGGCATCCTGGCGAAGCAGGGAGTCTGCAAGCGGCGGGAGACTCCTGCCGTGGTTACAGCCGGTTGCCGTGCCACGGTGGACGAGCACGGTGACCCAGGAGGGGGAAGCTCATTCCCCCGGTACAAAGAGGCATTCCCTGAGCTGAGGTTGCTGGATGGCAAGCATCTGCCGCAGGCGGTGGATGCACTGTCGGAGGCTGCAATCCGAGAGCTACTGGCTAGACCGCCTGACCGCTTCTGGTGGTTGTCCAGAGTGAGCAGTGCGGTGACGGAACGCATTGTACCGTTTGTGAGCGATGCTACATGTGAAGATGCCGGTCTACGTGAGTTACTAGAGCGCGATGAGTACATGGAGGATCTGCTGGCGCTGCGCGGGCTGCTGGCGCATGGAGTGCTGTGGCATTGCCTGATGTTGCGACACCGCGTCGAGTACGGCATCGACCGTGGCGAGACAAAGCGGAAACAACTAGCCGTGCCTTTCCGCGCGAGTGACACGCCTTCGCATCGTTCGGAGTTTGGCCATCCTGACTGCGCCATTATCTTGACAAGCCTGGCGTATTACTTCGACGGGCTATCGTATCTAGAAATGCAGACCGCCTTGAAGACCTTGCTGGCTCTTGGCGACAACTCCCAGCGCGCCATTTATAACAAATGGTTTGCACTGAGCGAGGACCGTATGCGAGAGACCGACCGTATTGCGCTCAACAAGGTGAGAGGACGTTGTAGCTTTTCTGGTGTCGTGCGTATACACTGCATGGGTATGTGCACGAGTGCGTACTTTTTCATATGTCTGTTTTCATGTGGAAACCACTCCCGACGTTTTCCGGGGCCTGCTGTTTGAGTGGGCGCCTCTGTATTACATACTGTGATCCCATACCTGGTGCGGTGGAGAGTACACAAATGCGGAAATCAAACGTCGATAGATTATTTGCTACACGGTATTGTATACACCCTGCCACGGTACTTACGGGCACGCAACGTGAAACAGGGGCACCCAAAATAGGGCCCTGAAAAGCAGGACGGTATCAACCACCGCGGGGGGATAAAATATATAAAATTTCAACTAAACACAAACATGGAAGGATGATATCCCGTTCATTTCCACAAATGTGATGAGTGGGCACACCTGTGTGTAGACACCTTTGATGGTAAATGTTCACAAAGTCCCCAAGCGATCAAGCATACATATAAGCATTTGTATACAAGCATATATACATATATATAACAAATTGTCAGCGTAAATAAAAGTATATATGCAGAATAACTGCTCAGATGCAAATCTGACCAGAGCACTTGGGACGCTGGTAGTACGCTTACGGAACGTTTGTAGAAGTGAAAATGAACAGTTTCCACACACCCAAAAAACTTGTTTGCTACACGGTATATATTTGTTATAGCATGAGCCTGCCGGCGGCATATGTCTGCGCATTTTAGCACGAGCCCGCCTGTGCAAAAACGTTTAGCACGACTTTTTTTCTGATGCGCACTATTATGGGTGCTTTTGCAACCAGGTGGAAAAGATCGACATCTCCAATTCGTGTCAGCAAGAGTTGATGTGGCAGTACTACCGATGCAACGTGGAGACGATCAACTTTTGGCTGTCTAACTGTGTGCTGCCCATTGAAACGATGCAATATCCGCAACGTCTCATCGCAAATGCATGGCATCTCGCAGACAATGCTGCTAAGCGCGCTGGTGGCTTCTCTGGCACAAATGATAACCACCGCCTGCTTCCTCTGCAGGTACGCATACACACTTCTACTAAAAATGCCGTTCATTGCCCAAATGCTAGGAAAACACCACCATCTGTTATTTATCCCTTGGTATATACAAAATACATGCACAACCAGGCATCCCGCTACTATTCATCAACTCTAGTTTACCACTACGCACCACTACGCATATATGTGTGTGTGTGTACTCTCTGCCATGCCATGTAAGGGATCGCAGCATGTAAAACAGAGGCGCCCACTCAAACAGTAAGCCTTGGAAAACGTCAGGACGGTGTCAATCACTGCAAAGGGAAGAAACTCGATATTCCGACACAATGTGGACTATCCATGAATTGCCAATGCAGTCTGACATGTCCCGTTCGCGCCGGGAGAAGCGCCGCGTATTAAGTCCCGGTCCTTGTCTACTATCGGATGCCTCTGTGATTGGTGCACACGTGAATAGTGCGTTGTGGTAGACTAGAGTTGATGAAAGAAAAAGAAAAAGAAAAAGAAAAAATGTGACTCTTCCTACTGGAAGCGTGATATTTGAAGGTGCACAGCTGTTACGCCTGCCCCTAGTCACATGCACAATCAAGGCGGCTTTTTACTGTTTTTTAGAGCCTTCTCCTTCTCCGACCTGCTGTGTGAAATCAACATCTTGGCAGCCCATTCCACCGCGATGCTACTGATTTTCTTGAGGAGGGCTTCCGCTTCCTTCTTGTTGAAGCCTAGGTGTTGCGTGAGAGCCCTTGCGTTGTGTTCATATACCGACCCCGTGGTTCCGAAAACCATCGGGTGAAAGAACACTTTATATCCTTTGGATCTGAGTAGTTCCATAAGGGGCTCATACTTGTTGAGTTTATCGTGAAGGGACACATACCAGCGAGTGTCCCACGTGAAGGCCACCTCTATGAGGTGGATTTCTCCCACATCCTCCCTGTGGGTGTTTTCCGGCCTGCCTGGGGGGGCGTCCCTGACGTCCTCTGCACCCTTGATCATGACAATATCTACAAAGTGTGGTATGTCGTCCGGGGGGTCCTTCGCCCCCGGGTGGTCCCTTCCGTCCCTACGGCACTGACCCCTTCTGAGTACGAAGTCCGGTATCGGGCGGGTACATTTGTTAGTCCCGTCTAGCCCAGCGTGGTGCGCGATCCAGATCGGACTGGCGCCCGTTCGTCCCTTCCTGATCGCTTCGTAAAGGGTCCTTGCCACTTCGTTGTGCCTGGCTGTGGCCATGTTCATGCTGGTCTCGTCTTTGCATCCAGCCAGCCTGTGTGCCGGAGTGTCCCTCCTCCCGCAGAGGGCGCAGTCCGGGACCGGATATTTGTTCGGCCATATGAGGTGCTTTCTGGCAGTCGTCATGAGGACCCCAAACCGGCACCTTAGAATCAGGGACCTGAGCGTCGGTGGAGTAACCTTCCAGAAGTGATTGGATATTCCTGGTATCGACTTGTCCTGGAGAATTTCCCGCGGGGGCTCCTCCAATCTTCTTCCCATGTGTGTCTCGACTGCGGCAGCGTCTGCGTGGCTTGTGGCGGCCCTGTCTCCGTTTCTCCGGTGCATGGCCTCCCGGTCCCTGTTTCTCTTTCTTTTTCTCTCTGGGGCCGCCTCCTGGTAGGCGTCTATCGCTTGTTGTGGAACGTCCGTCAGGTTCTGGAGTTCCGACTCTCCCAGGTCCATCTCCATCATCGAGCGGCACAGACCGTCAATTGGGTCCTCACGTTCTGCCTCCTCGATCGCTTGCATCATCTCTCTGTCTGGCGAGTTCATGGCCCCCCTCTCGCCCATGTCCAGAGGCGGCCCCCGCGTCTCATCGAATTCCCAGAGTAGGTCCCACTCGTCCTGAGTGGTCACTTGATCCCGCGGGTGTTCCTGTTCCTGGTCGCCCGGCTCCCGTCGCTCCGGCGGGTCGTCCTGGCTCCAGGAAGCGTGCTGGAGTTCCTCCAGGAGCATCGGCTCCTGGAGATTCTCCCCTGGTGTCCCCATTTCCACGTTCTGTCGGCCCCGGTCGGGGCCTTGGGCTGGCCCTGGGGCGCCGGTCGTGGGGTTCTTTGTCATAGAGCCCTCTACTGGGATGGCTCCCTCCCGATTTCCCCTGCCGGGTGTTCCCCATTCTTCCCACGGGCTGCTCGGGGGCTGTAGCCATTTTCTCACTGACCTGTGTTGTGTCGATTTTAGTGCAATCCTTCCTGCCACATACCTTTCCACCGCCCCCTCCCCTTGCAGGGGCCTCATCGATTCACCATCTCGGGCATTGGCTACGAGCGTGTACATGGTTCTGTTGTCCCATGGGTCAATTTGGGTGGTGCCCTCCTGGTTTTCTGCTGCCTGTTTGGCCGCCTCATCTGCCTTGTCGTTGCCCTTTACCCCCGTGTGGCTTTTGACCTTCCTGAGTGAGACCTTCGTTCCCTGGCTGTTATGCTGTTCTACCAGGGAGAGTATATCCTCAAGCAAATCCCTGTGTCTGTGGCCCTCCATCGTGTGGGGTCTGGATAACATGTTGAGTATTTGGTACATACTGCAGAGGCTGTCCGTGCAGATTGCTATCTCTCCCGGTGTTGTGCATTCTCTGGCCCTGAGTGCCGCGTGGATCGCCAGGAGTTCCGCCCTGTTGATGGTGAGGTGTCCACCCGTCGACCACGTGCCCCTCCAAGTTCTGGGGTTTTCATCCCCTCTGGGGTCCCAGTAGGCCGCTCCCACTCTATGTAACCCCCCTTCTTCCTCTGGGTCCAGTCGCGATCCATCCGTATAGAGGAACGAGGTTGCATCCCAGGCTTTGTTGATTTCCTCTAGGGTTCTGGAACGTCCGGTTTTGTGCTTAATGGGACACGTGGGGAACTTCTCCTTTACTTCCGTGTGTCCCCTGTCCCTGTCTTGTCTGCTGAAGAGCATGGGAGTGCGCTCCATTGCTTTTAGCCATCTGGCCCTCGAGTCCTCTTTGATCTTGTCCAAAGGCCATGCCGTGTTCGCCGCATGGTACTCCGTGATCGTGACCTCGGCGAGTCCCCTGTCGCGCCATGTTTGTCTCATGGCCCTCGCCGCCTCCGGGGTGCGGTCTTCCTTGGGGACCTCACCCCCTTCGTTCCCCCATCCCTGTCTGCGCGACATGCTCGGTATTTCCCATTTTCTCATCGGGTGAGGGTCGAAGATCATGTCGTATTGACTAGTGTTCTCCATCGCGTTTTTGACCGCCGCCATGTCTGACACTGCGTCCGAGGTGGGGACCCTCGGGTTGGCCGGCCTGAGGTTCCGAATCGTGTGGTACTTACGGACCGTGCAGTACGTGCTGCGCTGCAGGGCCTTCCCGACTAGTTCCGCTGCCCCTTCTGGGTCCGGGCAGAATTTTTGCCATCCCTCTGCGTTGGCAACAACCAGGATCCTAACTCCCCAGTTGCTGTAGTCCTTCTTCGTGACGCCTGATACTGTGGTGCCTCCCCAGTGGTCTGGGGGAAGGAACGTAAAGCTTTTTCTTGGGATCACCCCAAATTCATGTATCCTAGTATCTCCATACCTCCTGCAGTATGCCTTGGCTGGCGTTCTCGTCCAGGCCGGGTAAATTCCTACCCCCAGTACCGGGGTTTTCGCCATGGTGGACATCAGGGCCTCCTGAAGCGCTTTGTCTAGGTCTGCCGCTGTGTACTCCGGATTGAACTCGAAGGCGCCCAGTTCTCCCCATCGGGTGTCCCATGCAGACCCTTTGGATCCGAAAATCTTGTCCCTGTCGAACTTGGAGCAGTATGTCGCCGTGTGGCTGTGTACGTTGAGCGGCGACGCGAATATCTCCGCCTGGATCCCGAAGGCCTCCTGGAGCGCTTGCATAATTTCTGGAGGGAGCGTCCAGTGATTTTGCAGTGCAGTTTTCTTGACTTCCTCCTCCTCCTCGCAGGAATATCTTTTGAGCAGGAGGACTACTTCTGTGGCGAATCCGTGGACTGTGCCCAGCTGTGGCTCCCGCTCCTCGAAGGACCGCCGTCGCTCTTCCCCCGCCCTTGTATGGGTCTGATCTGCGCTGTCCGTGCCCGCCGCGGCCACATATCTGTCGTAGAGCCTATCGAGTACCTCTTCTTTGAGGGCGCCTACCATCTTGCCACGCTCGTCGTGCGCGAACACGTGGTGCCTGCCTGTCTCTGTCGTGAGCGTGCACTTGCCCGAGGGTGCTGCGTCCCAGTCTGGGTTAAAGGGTTCAGTGTCTATGTTGAGCTCGGTGACCCCCGGCCAGTAGTGGGCATGCCTCGTGGGAGCTCCTGACAGCGGTTCTCTTTCTGTGTGTCTCCGAGCCTGCTGTGCTTCCCGCTCCTTGTTGTGGAACGTATCGGTCTCTCGTTCGGCTCGGCTCGGGTTCATTCCCGCAATTCCTCCTGTCAGCAGTGTGTCCTCTTCGACCCATGTCTCCCCTTGTGGGCGAATTGGCCCAAGCAGGTATTCCCTGCTTCCCCAGTGCGTCCTAGCCGCTAGGATTGTGGTGTTCTCGGACGCCTCAACGGCCTGGGGTTCCTCCTCCGTTTCTTCGAGCACTTCCGGATCATTGGCAACCGTCGGGCCAGCGCCTACCGAGAGCTCCATGGTGTCTATCCTCCACCACCTGTTCCTGCTCCGGCAGTCATTAACAGGGGGGTGCGTTGCCCATGCGACCTGTTCACTGCTTACGAGGTGCGTGGCCATCAGCCTAACCGCGTCTCTCGAGAATCCGATTTTGGCCGCATGCTGGAACAACCCCCCCGTCCTGACATCTCCTTTGGACAATTGAGCGAGGACCCATGTCCTCAGCATCATGATCTGCGCCGCGGTCCCTTTCCATTTCGTGCCTCTGCCATCTTCCAGGCTAACTGTGACCCGGTGGGGGCTTGTTTCCCTCTGGGGTGTCTGCGCAGGCGGGTTCGGCCTGGGTCTGATCTCCTCGCTTTCCATTGTGGCCTGGGGGCTTTGTATGATCTGCCTGGTCCTTTTCTCACCGACCTTCGGGAGCTCCCGGGCGTGCCTGGGGGTTTCTGGCATCGTGTTTGCCTGGGTCTGCCTGGTCGGGCTCCTCCTGACTTGCATTGGCCCCGCGCTTGCCTCTTCCTGGATTTCGTCATCCACCTCCTCGAAGGAGATTGGGTCATGAATCTCTCCCTCCCCGTGGAACACGTGGTGGCGCTCCCGTTGTTCTAATTCTCCTATGCGCGCCATGATTGGGCCTCTCATGGCTTTCCTGTATCCCTTGGAGGTCGTAGCTTCTCCGCCCACCGGGGGCCCATGCAGCCCGATCCAGGACTCCCACTTCTCTCCTGTGGTGGACCTATTCCATTCCTGCCACTTGTCAATCATGTAGCACACCCAGACGCCGCATTGGTATCCGTCTCGTTGGTGTGCGACCCCCATGTTGGAGACCGTTACGTTGACCGGCGGCCATCCCGGCGGTCCTGCCCACTGTCTCAGCGCCGTCAGTAGGCGCGTGTCTTCCCCCCCCCATTGGGTCATAGAGGTAGATTGAAACACTGGTGTCCTCATTTTTCCCGAATAGGAGCACATTCCAGTGGCTGCCGTCGCAAGTCAGGACAAAGGAAAATCCCTCGTCCCGGACCGTTTCCATCGTGTTGCGCATCTGCGCCTCATATTGTTCCGACTGTTCGAACTCGGTTCCGTTGAGGGCGTCCGCGAGTTTCGTTTGGTGCATCGACACTGTGTCCAAGCCCGTCGTGCAGAGGCTGTGGGTTTCCACTTGTATGGAGCTAAGCCACGCCTCCCTGCCTCTGGTGTCCGAGAAGACCCCTTCCGTCCTGTGCCTGGGGGTGCCCTCCCCCCGGGGCTCGTTTCCTCTTCTTCCTCCCCCCTTCAGGAGGCTGTCCGCATGGGACCCCTCAGGGCGGTTTCTCCTCATCGCCCTCCTGCTGTCCATCGCCTCCTTCTCGGTGAGTCTTGCTCCAGCTCTGGCTGCGTGTCGCAGGTCTGAGAGGAATTTTTTCGCTTTGGGTCTCACGCCTACGGAGTCCATTATCATGACTCTACCCCCCGGGTCCTCAAGCAGGGTGGGTCTGACTCCAATATCGTGGCATTTAAAGGCGTCTTCGTGGTCTTCTTCGTCCTTGGCGCAATAGCCTGTCGCCATTTGTTTTAAGGCGTTTTTGGCTTGCATGGAGGTCGTGGGGGGTCCTCTTCTTCCTGCGTGCCACAGCGATCGCGGGCCCCATTTGGATTGAGGGGGGTGGAAGCCCTCTTCCCAAGTGGTTAGTTCTTCCCCTTCGGTCGACTGGGGTTCTGCCAACCTTTGGAACCCTAGAGCGTTGTGTGCCTCTTTGGACGGCATAAACTGGGGTTTGAGGGTGAGGTTTTTCGGGTTGTCCCAGAATCGCGTGTCGTTGGGCTTGTCAGCGAGCGCTTCGCATATATATGGGTACAGCATGAGCATGAAGGTTCGCATGCGCCCTTGAAACCTGGCGGGGACTTTTGTTTTTGCTTCTCTGAGGCTGCACGCACGGGTGCCCCCCTTCGCCACATAAAACCCCTCCTCCACGAAAGGGAGTAGAGGCAGCAGCGTGGTCAGACTAAGCGGAATTTCCTCCTGGTCATTGACTGAATAGATCTTCACGCTCTCCTCACCCGTGTCCTGGTCAACGACCGTTCTGTGTCTGCCTTCGAGCGCACTCGGGAAGGGCTTCCGAACCGCGTTCGCAAGTTTGGAGACCCCGTGCTGGGTGTTAATCAGGTCCGCCAGTAGCGGTCCAGATCCTGTGAGCAAGACTTGGTGCTCACGTAGCACCGCAAGTTGCCGGGCTGTGCAGCACCTGTCGAGTTCCCCAGTTCTGACCGTACCGTCCACCTGTCCCTGTCTGCGGTTGTAATGATATCTGACTAGCCCCCTCGTGGTGGCACTAAGTTGAGAGGTCTGCTTGACATGAAAGGCCTCACTTTCCCTGAACACCTCTCTCGGCCTTTCTCGAAGGTCTTCCCTGGTGGCGGTGGCCATCTGCAGGGCGCTCGCCACACTTTGTGCGTACGTGGCCAGCAGTGGGGTGTGCCCAAGCCCGTAGGAGGTTTTCGGGAGTGCCGTGTAGCAATTAGCGGTGCCTCTTGGCAATCCATTAAGGAGCTTGTATGCCCCACCGATAATCGCGTCTAGGTCCTCGATTTCCTTGGTAGAAAAAATCCCTAAGGGAAGGGCATATCTAAGCTGTCCTATAATTGCCGAGCGGAGGACTTCCTCCTGCTGTCCGCTCGTCAGAGGGGAGTGGAGGAGCGCCTGTATCCTTTCCCTTGCCTGCAGAAAGGAGGCTTGCTTTTGGACCGTCCAGTCCCCCGAGAGGGCTACTTGTATCCCAAGGTACTTGTATGGGTCATCCGGGTGGAGGTACGGGAATCCATGCTTGCCTACCCTGGGGGTGCGCATGGTGACATCCTCGTATGTCTCCTCAGGGATCGGAGACCCTTTTTCGTCCGTTCCCGTGATTCCGCATTTGGTCTTGTTGATTCGAAGTCCACTCCAGTTGGAGTAGAGCTCCAGCTTCCTGACTTGCACTGCCAGTTGCGTTGCCGACTCCGCGATCAGGGCGAGATCGTCCACATATGCCGCCGAGGAAGTGCGAATTGGTTTGTCCGAATCCGTGAGGCGGTGCAGATACCCCTTGTTGCCCGCCTTGAGCCAGCGTAGTAGGGGTTCCAAATAGAGAATAAAGAGAAGGGGGCTCAGCGAGTCTCCCTGCACTAGTCCCCTTTTGACCATGAGGGGCTCCGAGCTGTGGTGCTCTATCTTTGAGGCCATCCTAAAAGGTGACCTGTGTGCCTCCCCCCCGTAGAGGTCTGCCACCACTCTGACCGCGTCCTCCGGGATCCCCAGGCACTTCATGGTGTGCTGGAGTCTGTCATGCTCCACCGCCCCGTAGGCGTTCTCGAAGTCCACGTAGAGAACATGCAGTTGGCTGTGGGACAGTTTGCTGTCCTCGATAACATGCTGCAGTCGAAGGAGCTGGTTGATCGTGCTTCTGTGTTTCCTAGAACCCATCTGCTCTTGGCTGTGGATACTGTTTACCTCGCAGAACGTGGATAGAACATCGGTGACCATTGCCGTATAAAGCTTGAGAATTGTGCGGAGAAGCCCTATGGGCCTGTAATTGGAAAACACAGAGGTGTCCCCTTTCTTATGTAGGTAGACGAAGGTGCCCAACTTCCATGTGCCTGGGGTTATCCCCGCTTTCCACATCGCCCTCATGAGCGAGAAGAGAAATTCGTGGAATTCTTCCGGCATAGCCTTGAGGATTTCATTTGGTACCGCATCCGGGCCGGCTGCCTTCCCATTGGGGAGCCGTTTGACAATTTGTCTGTAGAGTTCAATAGTGAGCCTGCTCCCAAGCTCCGTCTTCCTCGGTCTTTGCCCCGGTTTCATGCTATCCGGGGCTTCCGCCGCCAGCCATGGCATCTCTTCGTCCAGTTGGTCCGTCCTGGGGTGTTCGAAGCAATATGGGTCCGAGTGGGCCATGTGCCCCGAAAAGGCCTCCGCGGTGGCCACCGCCCCGACTGCCATTTTGTTGTTTCTGTCCCATATCCCCAAGGTTCTTCCTTTCGGGAGTGCGTCGCGATCTCTGAAGACGAACCTGTGGGCTGACTTTTTCATGCGATAGTAGTTACTACGGAATTTCTGGACAAATGTCTCCCAGGTTTCGGCTTTGTGGTCTTTGATAACGGACTTGGCTTCCTGCCTGAACCTGCGCATCTCAGACTCCGCCCACCAGTGGGGGTCTTCCGGCTCCGCACACGTGTCAGGTCTGCCCTTCGCCGTGTCCCGTGGCTCCGCCATGGCTTCCTCTAGCAGTGCCGCGCTGGGGGTTTCCCCTGTTGCCTTTTCTATCGCAAGCATCTCCTGTAGGACCGCCGCTGCCTTCAGCGCTTTATCACGCTTCCTGAATTTAGCTTTTGGTAGTCTGACCCCTGTGTTGGGGTCCCTGGTGACCTTGGGCTTGCACCTGACGGTTTCGAGGGGGATCTCCACGGCCCGCATGGCTTGCTGAAGGACCCCATCAACTGCCTTCCCGGCCTCATCAATTCTTTCCCTGGCGTCCGGGCTTCCCCTTTCCGCCGCGTCGACCGCGTTTTCGATCACTGTCTTGAATTCATTTTCCCTGAGACTCGGTTGGAGCGCCGAATCTATTGCCGCCTTCATTGAGCGTTGCAAGGCTTTGGAGATCGGGAATTGATATTTCGTGATCGGGTCGGGTTTCGCCTGCTCTTCCACTATCGGTGTGGTCGTGTGAAGCTTCCACAGCGACACCGCCGCCACTGCCGCTTGGTGGTCGCTGCAGTGCCTGTGTGCCCTGGTGTCGATCGGGTGCCGCTCGTCAGCGATCCGCTGAAGCTCTTCTGACGCTAACCACCCATCGATTTTGTGGTCCCCAAACGTGGGTCCTTGCGGGCAGCTGATCTCTGCAAGGCCCGCCCGGTCAGACATCTCTCTCCATGCACGGTGTTCTATCCCGTCTTGCTCTCTGGGGATCTCCGCGACGTTGAAGTCTCCCCCCACCACCATGTGCTCCCCCTTCCTGGAAGCCACTGCGGCCTCTCGGGCTATGTAATCGCGGATACACGTCCTGACCACCGCTTCTTCCGGGTGGGGAGGGTTGTAGACACCGAGCACGTGCACCTTCACGCCGCTTGGCAGCATAATAACTACATGCTGTAAATACCCTTTCGCGTATCTGGGGACTTCACGGTTAGCGCGCACGTCCGTCCTGTCGTAGGGGCGTCTGAGGGCTAGGACCACCCCCCCTCTGTATGAAGTACCATCCGCCCCCCTCCGCTGGATTCCATGGCACGGCGCTGAGTGCCAGGCGCTGTAACCCAGACCTTGGAGTTTTTTTGGTCCCATGGGGCCCGCCGCCTTTGTTTCTGTGAGAACCAGCACGTCCGGCTGGTGTTCTTCGCAACTCCTGGCGAGGTCATAGTACGCGTGGTCGCTTCCTCTGATATTCCAGGTCATCAGGGACAGCCTACCTTCCTCCCCCACATCTGGTGGGGGTGTTTGATTCTCTTTATCGCTGTGGTGATTTGTTTCATTT
>LGRX02029302.1:0-36788 GCA_001247695.2 Cymbomonas tetramitiformis | reverse complement strand
GGTAACTCCAGGCGGGGCTGAGCTGAAGCTGTACTGATATATTCTCTGTTTCGATTGTTCTGGAATCTGAGGGGAGTGATTTCATCTGTATTGAGTTCATCAAGAATTGTAGGAGAGTTTGGGCGAACTGAGGTCAGACCGTCTGCTGGCTTGTTTTGTTTCTCAAGCAACCGCCTGAGCACTGAGGATGTCTGGAGGGAAGGCATGTCAAAGTGAATATCTGTGGCTGCTCTGTCAAGGTACTGAATAGCATGGTCAAGATCGGAATCAAGGGGCTGCTGGGTATCAATACGATGAGTAATAGAACCAAATATCTCAGTGAGCATGAACATCAGTGATACCAACCGCTGGGCTGCCGTACTGGCTGCCACATACTCTGACCCTGTGGAGGAGACCTCAGTGATGGTCTGCCTCCCTGAATGCCACTGCAAGATCATACCAGCCAGAAATATCACGGAGCCAGAATAGGACCGGGCATCATTCTCTAAGTCCCTGGCCAGGTCAGCATCTGAATAACAAAACATGGTGATGACCTTGACCGGAGTCTCGGGATAGTAGAATGCCAGAGAATAGTGAGCCGTGCTGTCCATATACTGCGCAATTCTGATAAGAGCCTTCATGGACTCCTCAGAAGGGCATGATACAAACTGAGCCAGATAGATTACAGGATAGTAGCAGTCAGGTCGTGAGCCACGGGCCAGCCATACAGTAAGTCGCGGTCTATAAGAAGCCGGCGGATTTTCGCTAGCGCTAGCGGCTTAATCTGACGGACCGAAAATTTGGGCTTAGCGATGCCGATTTCTTATTGGTGCACATACGAAAATCTTCTTGTAGCGTGAAATATTTCTTAATCGTGCATCATCCAGTTCCCCGATCTGATCTAGCGTGTGCGATTTCTTATTTAAGTATTAATGAATGATGCATTGTAGATCGGACGTAGCGTAGCGATTTCTTATTGGATGCCAGATTGCCAGTGATGCACCTATATCTATAACTTGTCTCAGACTCGTCCTAGCCTACGTGGTTTCTTATTAGGGGCCTTATTAGACGTCCGGGGTCAGCTTCAATGTCTACTATGGGGTGGACGACCGTGAAGCGAGCCACTGCCTCCGGTGAATATATGTATGTTGGTGGTCTGCCTGAGGCTGAAATGGCTAACGCCACAGATGGAGCTTGGTTGGTAGCACTGCAGAAGGCAAAGTAGGTTGATGCATGCAACTCACATTGCTGAATGCGATGGTTATGCTAAGTGATGTTAGGATGAGACACTCAACTGCACTATACGACCAAACTGGATGTATGGGTACTGTAAGTCAAGGCTGGATAGTATATGTGCTGTAAGACCAAACTGAATAGTACATGCACTGTACGACCAAGCTGGATACTACGTAGTATATATATATATATATGTACAGTAATATGCCCAACTCTCGCTATTATCGTAGTCGCATTATCTATATCCTTAAATATTCCCCGCGCGAAATCGCCTTAGTCATAATGCTAATGTGGGATATACCAACCACGATAAAGACCACTATACTTTTCCGTGCTGCTTGATTTCGACAATTTCTTAACAGATATGTGTAATATGAGTATAGGGTTCGGTGAAACTAGCGTCTCGATTTCTTAATAAGGGGGGTTTTCACATCTCTGGTTTGAAATTGCTTGCGGGTGGTTTCTTATGGGTTTCTTAGTTTTTGGCGAGAAATCTAGCGGGTGGTTTCTTGTAGGTACCGTTTCTTATAGACCGCGACTTACTGTAGCAGTGAGCCGAGGATGGATCTGTAACTGGGGACAAGGGACAGGTCTGGATCTGCTGGTTTCTTGATGATGAGCTTCGGGTCCATAGGAGTTCTGTAGGAATGAGCTGTGATGTTGGTGTTGGCCATCAGGTCCTTGGTCTGTCTGGACTGGCAAAGGTAGATACCAATCTGATCCTGCTTGACCCGCATCTGGCGAACCGAGGTGACCTCTCCGAGATGCTTAGCCAGAAACCTGGCTCTGAATGCTGCCCAGAAGGCATCCTCAAGCTCTGTACTGGCGACCAGAATGAAGTCATCCACATAGACTACACACATGGCCTTAACCAAATCAGTGTAGATGAAATATATGCAGTCATCATGAGAGGACTGCCTGAATGTCACCTCGCCGAACATAAAGCTGAGCATGAATATCATTATTAACCAGTCTCTGCCAGGAAGCACCGGCCACCTTAAGGCCATACAGTGCATAGTGCAGTAAAGCACCACCGAACCCCTGATAGGTGTAACCACCCGGAAATGATACCCATACTGGGACGTCCAGCTTAGCATTCATAAAGGCCTGGGAGACATCGAAGTGGCTCATCTTCAGACTGAAGATGCTGCCGAAGATGAAGGCCAGTCTGAAGGCATAAAGCTGAGGTGTGGTACATGTGGTCTCCCACGGAAGGTAGCCGTATGTCTGCTTACCATTAGCACACAGTCTGGTTTTGAAGATCTGCCGTGTGCCGGATGGTGCTGAGGGGTCTGGTTTGAAGGGTCTGGAAAACACAAAGAGAGTGGTCAGGCCTTTGGTACCCGAGGGAAGGTGTCCCGGGACCATTTTATTGTCGGCGGCCAGACCAGCCACTTCGGCATCCATGGCCTCCTGCCACTGAGCTGCTTCTGGGGTGGAAAGTGCCTGCTTGACACCATGGACTGGTTTGAGCTGGGGTGCAGAGATATTGAACATGTGCACCACCAACTCTCTGGGTCCTGATCTGATGAAGCTGTCAGCTGAGGTGTACTGCTGTGGAATATACTCGGGGCGGACATCTCTGCTGGGATCATCGGAGAAGGGAAGGAAGGCGGCGGCATGGGTGGACGGAAAGCTGACGAGGGTAGCAGGAAGGTCCATATGCCAACCATAGGTAGATTCGGGAGTAGGCTCAAATATTACACCATAAGGTGTGCTGCTGCCTCTGTCGGTGGAGATGATGACAGCGCCATATGATGGGTGCCTGCTGCCCTCTCGGGCTCTGACAACTGTCCAGATCGGATAGTGCTCATTGACTGAGACAGTCTTCCTATAGTGTGCGACATACACCAGCAGGTGTCTGTAGTGTGTACCGTCGGGTGTGGACTTGACATAATGAACCACGTCAGTCCAGGTATTGTCCCTCGACGGAACAGAGAGAAGCACACAGCCGTAAGACTGTCGGTCGGAAGTGAGTAGTATGAGCTGATCCCGATGATCTGGGCATACAGTAATCACTCACCAATAAGAAATAATAGCAATAAGAAACCAGCCAGCGTTTGGGGGGTCACAACTTGACGAAATTTGCTGGCTAGCTTTAATTTCTTAAGAAATTGGCCAAAATAAGAAATCAAGGGGCTGGCTGGCTTGAATCATAGTGAAAGCTAGTTAAGAAATTTTGGCTGGATTATTTGGTGGGTTTACTCGATTTAACAAGGATTTTGATGGTTATACACAATTTATCTCAATAAAAATATCATACAGACTATTGAATTTTTTCGAACGGAGGTGCAAACGCTGGCTTGTCGGCGAAAAGTGAGTTATCCAAACTAAAACTCCAGTACTAAAATTTTACTACTGTGGCCGTCGCTGAGTGCCAATTTCATGATAGCTGGCTGCCTCCTCCTTAAGTAATAAGAATAAGAAATTGGCTGGCTGAGCTACGAAATCGGGATTTCTTATTCTTAGCAATTTCATAGGTCGCTGGCGCTGGCGGGGGGGGTCACAACTTGACGAAATTCGCTGGCTGACCCCAAATTTAGGACTTTCTTATTGGTGAGTGATTACTGTAGGTACAGTCGAGTGTCTCTGAGAAGGGAGATGGCCTGATGAAGGTAGCATCAACCTCTCTGTCAGCTGCCATAGTGTCTGGGAATGCTGACATAGATCTGCCCAGGTGCTCATAAGTAAGTATCCAGTGTGGCTTGCCCACAAGATGTACTGTGCCGTTGGAGGTATCTAGGATTTTGTAGGCATTAGAGCCCATAGAGATACCAACCATACGGCCTGCCCATGATCTGTTCTGAAGTTTTGATGAGATGCCTGGCTGTCTGCTGTTCCTCTGCTGACTGTCCATGACCACATAGCAGTGTGCACCAAATGCACGGAGACGACGGTACTGAAAGTGATGTCCTATCATAGTGTGGATATGAGTAGTCACCACTTCCTTGTGTGGTGTAATGGACCACAACAAGGCACCGTGCTTAGTAGCCGCAAGCGGCCAGTAGCTGAGGTCGAGTCCAGAAGCTGTAAGGATGGACCGGATCATACGGGACAGGATGCCAGTGACATTCTCCGCATAGGGATTGTCCGTATGGACTGTGGGAGAAGAGGTCTGGTGGATAATGCCATGCTGCTGATAGGCTGCTCGGCATTTGGCATCTGCCATCTCAGGTGCACAATCAGTCCTCAGCACCATCTCGGAGTCTGAGACTGTAGAGGTGGACAGGAATAGCTCATCAATGCCGTAGGAGAGGGATCTGGTATAGCCAATGAATCTCAGGAGACATACATAGTAGTCTGCCTTAGAGGCAACGGTGAACACAAATAGGTATCTGGTGGAGATGTCAATGAAGTGGATACGGTATCTGTGCCCATTGTAGCCAATGGGTGAGATGGGGCCTGTCATGTCTGAGGCCCATTTCCGGGCTGGCTGTTGCTGACTGGTACGGAGGCGGTCTCTGCTCGGGGCTGGTTTCTGTTTGAGGCCCGTCGTAGCACAGACTGCACACCACTGAGAGCAGGTGGTAAGTGAAGCAAGAGCTGCTCTGGAACACTGTGGTCTGCCCAAGTCTACCCCTGGCATGTCATAGAGACGGAGGATACGGGTCATCGAAGCATGCCCGAGAGCATCATGCAACTCAACGGGAGGACTGACCCTGATCGGGGTGTGGCGGTCTCGGTAGAGGATGCAGATGGGAAAGGGTGTGCCATCGATGAAGACCCGACCAGGTCCACCGTCAGAACCAGCTGGGGTGAGAGGGTGTGTAGAGGTGTACGTGTGTCGCTCAAGGTAGCTGAATAACCCCGTAGTACCAGTAGGCCAGATATGTAATACCTCCATAGTACAGGTCTTATGCCAGATCCGGTGGGATGGCATATAAGGAACTATCCAGAAATATACAGTATTATGAGGGTCCAGAGGAAAGTCAGCATTGCCTTTAGTGAAAAGGCGGTCCAGAATAGATATAGTGAATGGCGGATTAGCATAGAAGTAATAACCAGTCAACTGGACGGAGAATATACTGTTCTGACTGTGATAGTGCTGCAGAGCAGGGTGATTATTGCCCTCTCCGACTGGGAGAGAGTCGCCGAACATAGAGACATCAAAGGCTGGTTCCCCCAGCTCGGCCGTAGCCGTAGGAGACCCATGAGTAGTAGCCCAGGCACTGTACTGACTGTTGGACCACATCCAGTCGGATGGGTCCCCTGATCTGTGCTTCTTCTTATTGCCCTGAAAGGCCTGAAAGCTGACATCTGCTGACTCTGGCTCTGCCCAAAGATAGTCTGTGCCATCATCAATGATAGAGTATGTCCGGCAAGAGTCAAGATGAGTATATGTCATACTGATGAAGTCAGGTGATGAGAAACCCTCCCGGAGCATAACTCGGGTTGACAGGGGGGTTTTGGCGCCGTGTTTGAAATGGCAGCCAGGAATGCTATACTCGTCAATGTCACCAGTCAGTATGTCTCTGCCGATCAGTCTCAGTGTGCCAGTGCCATCAGTCCGTGAAGCGGGTCCAGTCATGACTGTACTGAAGGATATGGTCCTGCTGGTATCAAGGTCAGTGATCCTGTGTCTGGACCCGGTGATATTGCCGGTTGCACCGGAGTCACAGACAATGCCATCAGTGTCAGAACTGGTGATAGAGTACAGATGTATCATGGGGTCCTGGGAGAAGATGACTGAAGGGGGTGCACAGAATAGTCCAAACCAGGTACACATCTCCAGAGCTGTGTCGCCTACATACTGCATGGCGCCGTAGAGCGGAGTCTGAGTCACAGGGCTGCAGACAGCGGAGATCGGTGACAGGTGGTGACCAGCCTCAAAGTGAGCCTCGACGAGGAACTCCTCATAGACACTCTGGTAGAGACATGTCAAGACCAGGCCAAGGAAGGCTGTCAGGAGCAGGGCTGACACTGCTCTGTACCTCTGGCGCCGCTTCTCAAGCGCCTGAAGGAGACAGATCTGGGCGGAGCTGTCTGGTGGGGAACCGTCGGAGCCACGAGGAGAACCATAGTGGCGGTGCTGACCAGAGTCATACTGCCAATGCCAGTCGGAACCAGAGGAATACCCAGAACCATCACCAGAGGAACACTGCCGGGTGGCAGACCAGTCAGAAGTGACACCAGTGCCACCATCAGGTAAGCCACCATCGGATAAACCACCATCACCAGACCAAACTGACTGGACTGACTGGACTGATTGACTGTACTGACTGACTGCAGTACTGCTTTGCCCACCTCCCATCTCCCCCCCCGGTTGACACAATGTCAATCCGTACCACACTCCCTGAACAGGTGCTGCGGCTGAGAGGGCCTCCGCCGAAGCACTTGCCAGGAAGCAAGTGAACAGGGCGAAGGACATGAATGCACACCGGAAGATAGAGACACCACCTCTACCGACACGCCGTGACGGTGGAGGTGGTGCCTGTGTGTCAGACATGTGCGTGTCACTAGCCAGGTCAAGCGACTCATGGACCGGAGCGGGGACAGGAGGACACTGCTGAAGGAAAGAGCGGGAGAGACTCCCTTCTGTAGGGCGACCTCCAAGATTGATTGAGTTAAAGTTTGGGGCCGTGTCAGTGCCCCCAGTGTGCACCCGGTGCTCACTGGCTGGTGGGGACACTGACACGGCAGAGCCTGCATCAGACAGCAACAAGTCAGGAGGGCCAGGTGGCGGGGGCGTCACCAGAGGGGCTACACCCCTAGCTCCTAGTGAACTCTTTGATGGCAAAAGGTTACCGTGGCAAACGGTAGGAGACCTGTAGTCCTCCTCCCACACCCGCTCCCAGTGAACCTGCTCCAGGGATTTCCCTGGAGCAGACAGGGGGGAAGCAGGCGGGGGCACCGCACTGCTCCGTGACCCCTCCCTCAACAAAGATGCACTGTGAGTGTGGTGTGGGGAAGAGTGCTCGGTGGGTGCCGGTGCCGTGCACATGTCACTGTCCTCACCGTCACCCTGCACCACCGTCATTCCTGCAAACAGAGAGCAAGTCTCTGTAAGTGCAGGGACGGTGTGCGTGTGGTGGACGGGTGGTGACAGTGAGTCACACTGTGCTGCAAACAGTCCAGCAGACACCACCGACGAGTCTGCTCGGTCCTGCGGAGCATGATCCACAAGAGCCGACCCGTGCGGTGTCTGCTGTGTCCGGCTGGAGTGGTACTGCCTGCAGCAGGCGAGCACCACCGTAGCCGTGGACTGTGCAGAGTGCTGTGACACATCGACGGATGCATCGTGCTGTGCAGAGGCAGGTGTAGAGGCAGGGATGTCAGGCAGCAAGTAGGGGGGAGTGGGAAAGGGGTCACAAGCCTTCTGTTCTGTGCCGGTCCGGAACATCCCGAAGTGCACTCTTCCAAGTGACAACGAGACATTCTCGGACTGTGCACAGAACTTTTGGAATTTGGCTTCCGCATGTTGTTGTAGGCGGTCCCACTCCTGTTGTTGAGCCTCGGAGAGGCCGTCCCAGTCCCCATCGTCGTCAGACTCATCGGAGTCCCCGTGCTCCTGACTGGCGGAGTGAGAACTCTCCTCACCCTCATTGTCAGAGCACGAGTCCTCCTGGTACCCGACAACTGCTGGGGTGCCGTGCAACAGACAGAAGGACTCTAGTGCCTGTTCAGACTCCTCGTAGGCAGTCTGAAACTGGGCAGCTAGAATCTCCGTCCGAGCATGCTCCGCAAGCAGCTTCGGGTCAAGATGGAAAGCATGAGCCGACATCAGCTTCGGGCAGTCGGCAGCCCTGTGCCCCTTTGACCCACAGGTCCAGCATTCCCCTCGGAACTGCTGGGTCTGCCGATCAAAGACGACACGGGACTTCCCCTTGCCCTTGCCTTTGCCGGTCCTCTGCTTTCCCTTACCGCCTGTCTTACCACCCTTGCGGGGAAAGACTCCTGCACGGTAACCAGAGCCAATCCCTTTAAAAGGGTTAGTGCGACGAGGCGGAATGTACTGACGGGAAGAGGTGCGGTCAGGGACTCCCCTGCGGCCATGTGCACCACGGCTTCCGCCGTGATGCGAACCTGCATCATTGTAGAAAGCAGCCGTTAGTGGGGACTTGAGTTTCGTCCCCGCGTTCCTGTGCACTGCCCGTGTCTCACGGAAACAGGTCAGCAAGGAAAGCGAGGAGTCAGCATCGAGCTTCTCCTCTGTGTAGGCATCATGCACCGCCTTATAAAAGACGGGACAGATCCTACGGAGAAACAGTGCAATCCGTGCTTTCTCGGAGATAGCAACGGTGCACCCAGGACCCAAGTCAGACTCAATGGTGTCCAGAGATGTCTGGAACACGTCAATGTAGTCCGCTGGATCCTGGCCAGCCCTCAGGTCTACTCTGTCACCAGCGAATAGGAAGTCCGCAGCGCTGAACTCCTCGTGATCGGGCACAACGTGCCTCACGAGATGAACAAGTGCGATCTTCCCATCCCCTGGAAAGAGTCTGTCAGCCTTGCGCAGGATACGCAAGGCGTCTCCTGCGCAGAGCGACTGGAGCAATTCCAACAGCAGGAGGTTCGCTTTCTGCGGAACCTCCAGACTGTGGTTTTGCAAGTCAAACATCAACGCCATCTTGGGGTGAACGAGTCTGAGCCTGGAATCGAGTTGCTCAACCAGGATGTCCAAAAGCAAACGAGCATTCTTCTCGTTGCTAGTGAACTTCCAGGTCTTTGCAGACTCTCCAGGCTCGACGCATTTCCCTTTGATGACGCTGAGTAATGCATCGAACTCCGCCGGCTTGCGTAGAAGCTCCCATGCTAGGTTGTTGCAAACGGATAAATCTGACGTGTCCGGAGCATCCGCTGGCGTGGGCGTGCCATTTAAAGCACCGAATTTAAGCTGACGTTTCCTCGCCCCTGGGGGGTGTGTCAGCAAGCGTCTCGACAGTACCGGCGGTGTGGCGTACGGAGTAGATGACATGCTAAATAATCAAGAAGAAAAGAACTACAAGCAAGGTAAACACTAGCAATCCCTAACAGGGAATAACAAGCGATCAAGCAATCAAAATTCACAACAGGAGCACCAAGAGGGTGCCAAAAAGGGAAGGGGGAAGAAAGCCTGTGATGTAAAACAACACAGTTAGCAGTCAGTGGCGATGGCGTGGAGGAGCTTGTCGTTCAGTCCCGCGTTTTTGAAGAGTACTCGCGCGAGATTGCCAGGGTCCCTACGGTTGATCAGGCCGTCCCAGGATTTTCCTAGCTAATTTAAACGCTGAAACGGAACGTACGATTCCTCTCACTCACCACTACTTGCCTACTTTACTTCCATGATCCCTACTTGGCGCGCCCCCTTGGCGCTTCCCTAAGCGTTTAGCCGACCATAATCGGCTCCTAGCCTTAGGTCGGTGGTGGGGCCAAACCTGCGAGAAGACCCAGTCAGAAAACAGACAGGTCAAACAGGAAGCACTGCAACGCTCAGGGTTTCGCACTCAGAATCTCCCTCAACATACAGAAGATATAATATATATAGTTCTAGTATGCTGAGTGTGATGCGAAATGAGCTAGTGTGCTCTGTCTCATGTGACAACCGAACTCGATCAGAGGAGGTGACAATCAGGTCAGTGAAGTAGTCAGAGGTGTCGAGCCGTATCGGTGATGACAGCGGTCAGGTCGCGTCGGTGATGACTGCGGTCACGACGGGTCGGTGATGACAACTCTGATGACTGAGCTCGGACTGAATGTCAACTCCAGCATCATCTGTCATTATTCAAGGAAAGACTTGAATGACCCTGTCATCGAGAGTTCGTACGTCGAACTCGAAGATGACAAAGCAAGATACATCTTGAAGTAACAAACAAGAACCATCTTTGCTTTAAGCATGTGCGGAACACGCATGCACAGTATGAACGAACTATTCGTTATCACAATACTGGTCGTTCAACCTACGTCTCGGGTTCACAACCCAATGGCGGTACTATCTATGATGATAGGAGACGTAACTATGGTATAAGATGAGGAAGCGTTGGGCTTCAAGCAGATCTTCACTCAGAGACTGCACTCATCACCCGCTATTTCTTACACTTGCGTTGCTGTCCAACTTCGCAGTGTTAACTTGTATATTGTATATTATATTCACGGCCTGTTTATCTCGCCGTATCATATGGTATTCTCCTAAAACTCGTCAAGGCACGAAAAGAGAACTCAAGTGAGTGCAGCGTCAGACATAGTATATATTATATTGTTCACAGGTTGCAGGTTGCAGGCGCATAAGCGACAGCGCTCGCAGTGATATTGAATATCTGCAAATTGAATAATATACGCTCGAATATCGTCAGCACACGGATTGCGCGAGGATTTTTCATCGCGAACATACTCGCAGCTGACAGCATCCGCAGAGAAATCGTTTTGATTCTGTAAGCGACAAGGTGTGCGCACAGTGTACGGAACGCATACATATGATGTCAAAATTCGCACGATTGTCACGGTATGCGAGATGCAGATGCGCGAACGAAAAATGATCGTCAGCACATATGATTTACATCAACTGCGACTGGACGCACGAAATTTCGTTTAACAGCGCGCTCGCATTCATTCATGCGACGTACATCAGCGATCATCAGTATGCTACGCGCATCAGCAACGATGATATACTTTGTGAAATGATTGCAACATCGATTTTCGCAAATGCTCGTACGATGATTTTTAGCTCGTCAGCGCGATGTGCACTGATGTGATGCTCGTGTGCGCGATGTGCACGTCAGCGCGATGTCATGATTTCATCTGATGCAATGGACGCACGTTTTTAGGGCGCATGATTCCTAACGCGTCTTTATGCAGCGAGACATACAAATGTGTACGCGCGTCAATATCCTCTGCAGAATGATTGTATACTTGCAGGGATATTGCTGTGGACGCATGATCACCATACTGCTGTGGACGCATGATCACCATATTGCTGTGGACGCATCATCACCATATTGCTGTGGACGCATGATCACCATACTGCAGCAATTTACACTATGTTCTGATGACTGCATAGATATTTCTAATCATCAGCATTTTATACTTATCTAAGTATAGTGTGCAAAATGTTTATTTGAGCATACACTAACTTACAGCATATATTACCTGCAGCATCTGAGTATATGTATATCTTATACTGAATGACTGCCACACTGTAAGTTGTGCATGCATTATTATAACAGGTGTTCTATATGATCCAACTTGATCACGGTGACAGTTGGAATAGATGTGCACAAACGCATTCATTTGCAGTGCATGCTAACTATATTAGAACCCGATACAGTATAAGGTGCCTGTTCAGCAATCTTAACACAGTAATTAGCTCAGTATGACCCGGTGGAGTCGAGATACTCCTCGGATCACATATTGTTCTACTGTGGATTACTGAAAGGATGCTCACCGGAGCTGTATGTGAAATAGATCCTGCAACTCATTCTGTAAATGAGATTATTTTGGAATTACAATAACTCCTAAACTTAATATATCATGCTAGATGTATTCAGTGCATGGTATGCTGATAATCCTGCATGATGAACTGTCTGGAAACATTGTAATGTCCAGAAGTTATCTTACTGCAAAGTGTGTAAAAGTGAGCACACACACACTGACAAAAAAGTGCTAATCAATAAGCACTATACATGCACACACACTGCATTGTATGTATTGATATTCACTGATTCAAAGTGAATTGATTAACTTAAATATCTATCATGTATATGATAATGTAGATACCACTTTACAAACACATGTGCGTGTAAAGTGTCAGCGATTGTGATAGATATGGGAACAGATAAACCAACATGCTGTAGGGCTGGATGGAGTTATCTCCAGACCCGAAGGCAAGATACTGCACCCATGCAACAGCTGGTAACTGTTGGGTGCAGTCCACTCGTCATTCCACATATCATCGCTGGAGCAACAACAACAACTACATTGCATAATGACAATTGATTCAGATTTGATCAGTTCAAATGCATGTAACTCTCAGATCAGTATCTACATGACATCTGATAATAGTTGTTGAGGACAGCACACACATACAAATGTGTTGTGTCAAATTGCTGTGATTATATCAAGCAATGTCCAGATATGTTCTAAATAAGAAATATCATTTTGATAAATCTTAGAGCACAGACCTATGCTCAGAACAGATCATAGATTGACAAATATCACTAAAGTGGATGTTCCTAAATGGATGTTCCCACTTAAGTTGATAACTCTATATATCATCAAAATGCACATTTACTGCCATGGGTTTAAATCAGTAAAACCCAGAAATGCGGTCAACCATAGATGTTGATATACAGCACAATTCACTTATTTGCCATGAAATTTGTCATGTGCAAAAGTAAAGTTTATTGCAGTGATTCTGTACTTTACATTCCACATACACAGAGATATGTACATATATATACATATATATATATGTTGAAAAATGGCCAAAATTGGTAAAATTCTTTGGCGATAAATTTGAAAATTGAAAATTGGACCTTATTTTATTTGATATTATGATTTTATACCTATTAAGGTATAAGAAAATCATAATGACACATGTCATATCTCGTGTAACACCCTAGGTAATAGGTGTGGAATATGTAGGGGTGTACATATTGGCTGTAACACTAAATCGGTCAAAATGTTCTACGTGTAATCTTTTGAAAATTTGGGATTGATTTTTTTTGCTATAATGAATATTTAGCTATCGAATGACAATCCTTGAATGACACAACACGTGTAACACCCTGTAACACCCTGTAACACCCTAAAAATTGAATGTGTATGTCAGGGGGTGTAACATACCTTCTGAACACCCTGTAACATTCAGTTTGGTATCAAATGCAGTTTTGCTTAAAAACATTTGCAAAATATTTATACTGCTTATTTTTTACCTATTTTAGGGTTACTGATACCATATAACACCCTAATCATATTATTGGGTATATGGGCCACTGTAACCTGACATGCCCTAAAATGCCACTATAATTTCAATAAACTTCGTGTTTGGCATTAACATATCATGCTGTTTTCGACACAGACATGATTATATTTCGGGCAACAACCCAAGAACTGTAACAGATGCTTCCTATATGGAATGCATGCTATTTATGAGGTACAGGCGATTGACAACTGCCTTATATCACACACTTCCTTGAGGGGGGAAGAAGGTGGATATATATATATACCTACCTCATTATTATATACGAATGTACTACATGTATGAAAACATACAGATATACCATATATAACATATAAATCACACACACTCAGTTAGATGACTAGCTGAAGGTATTTTTGTGCTGTGTTTTGTTTTTAGATGGTTACTATCGAAGAGGAAGAGCATGAGATTCCTGATATCAACCCAGATCATTCGACATGGTTTTTCGACATTCTTGGTTCATATGATGCATACAGTCGGTTTAAAGTCCCGAAATGGATCGCTGGTTATGCTGATACACTAACCAGATATGACCACATAGGCTACTATGACAACATCAGTCGTATGAAGCCAGACATGAGCCGATACAAGGATCCTGCCAATGAGCCTCAGGCACCAGAAACCGAGTACACAGAAGACAGTCCTCCGATGGTTTTTGTAGATCCAGATGCAGATCCAGTCCCAGCACCAGCTCCACCTAGTTTGGTCCCAAAGGTGAAAATGACACCACCTAGGGAATTCAAATCAGGACAGGACGCAGAAGTCTGGTTGGACACGGTGGACAGATATTTCCAGTTCACCTATCCAGGTGTCAATGATAAGGACTTGATTACAGTGTTTCTGACTCTCATACAGAATAACGACAGACACTATTTTCAGGTCTTGGCACAACAGCCATATGCCACCTATGAGATGGTCAGACAGACATTCCTCAGACAATTTGGTAATCCTCACAAGAGATCAATAGCCAAGAAACACCTTATGGCACTGACTCAAGGAACCCAAACCTTTGCAGATTATTTGCGCACATTTACATCACTGGCTTCTCTAGCAGCAGTTGATTTGAATGATGTGCTAATAAAGGACAGATTCGTCACCAGTATGGATCCAGATCTCCGCAGACAGTTCCAACTCAGATTCCTGACAGAAGAGCAAAGGAACAATCTGTCGTGGCAAGAAACCACACAGATATTGCTTGATTTGAATTACGTCATTCACTCAAAGCAATCAGAAACCCTTCATTATCGGGGTCAGAAGGAGCAGTCATCTGGAGGTCCAGCCAAGAAGGATAAGGAAAAAGGACGTGGCCAGAAGCCACATGACAGATCCAACAGAAATCGGAATCAGAATCAGAGTGGCAGCCAGAACTCCAATCAGAATCGGAACAAGGGAAAAGGTGGAAAAGGCAAGGGAAAAGGAAAAGGAAAATCACAGAATGATAAGACTTGCAATCGTTGTGGTCGTGTTGGTCACATCGAGAAGGATTGTTTTGCCACCAAGACCCCAGATGGAAAGGAGATCAAGGGTAAGCCACCAGCTCAGAATCCTTTTCAGAATCGGAGACAGCCACAGCAGAATCAGGGTGCTAAGGATGGGTCTGGCAAACTCATCAATACGATCAACACCTTGGTTAAGGAACTGAAGAGTCAGCACAGCATCAATGCAGCAGTTGCAACTCCAGCTCCAGTTCCAGCTTCAGCTCCAGCTCCTCAGGGAACCTCTCAGGGTACTGCACAGGTACCGGTGTTGAGAGCACCCCGAGGGTAGATCAGCCTGAAGATGCCACTGAAGCAAGTGGCCGGGTTGAGAGTATCTCAGAAGAAGTCCTTTCCAGTCTGACATTGCAGTTTCAGCAGATGGACACTCCCTCAGAGCACATCGCACAGATGCAGTCTCAAACAGCACAGCTGAAATCACAGAAGAAGCTGTTGTTGTACAAAGGGAAAGTATATGGACAGAGTACTCACATTTTGGTAGATCCAGGAGCTACATCGTCTTTCATCGACAGACAGTTTGCTGCTCAGCTTGGTATAGCACCCACAGATTCTTCATCATTTTCAGTGGGATTGGCTGGAGGAAGCCAACTACCATGCACATCCTATCTTCCCAAGGCTACATTTTCTCTGGGCAAGTATAAGGATGCAGAAGATTTCTACATCATTGACATGAAACCATTCACTGTCATTCTGGGTCAAGATTGGTTGGAGAGGAGGAATCCACACATTGACTTTCAGACCAAAAATCTGACGATCACTAGGAAGCATTCATCAGGCTCCAGTATTCGCACAGTATTGTCCAGAGTTGAGCAGACTCCAGACTCAGATGACCTTCCTGAAATGGAATTGGTCAGCGCCACCACCATGAGAAAGCACCTTCGTCGCATTCGATCCAGTGGTTCGGCTGAAGAAGCCGTAGCTTAACTCTTTTTTCTCTCAGTGGTCGATGGTGAACTGGTCTTCGCAGCAGCAGACCCAGACACCACTATGGAAGACCCCGAGGTCACAGCAGCACGTGATCAAGTGAGAGAAGACTTTTCGGACATATTCCAGGAGGATCTTCCAGCTGGTCATAGGCCAGAACGATTTGAAGGTGGTTATCATCGAATCAACATTGAACCTGGACATAAGCCACCATCGCAGCCAGTACGTACTATCCCAGTACCCATGATGGAGGAGCTCAAACGGCAAATCATTAAATATGTCGAGTTGGGTATCCTTCGTCCATCATCATCACCATATGGGTGCCCAATCATTTTCGCTCCTAAGCCAGGGGGGAAGTGGAGGATGTGTTGTGATTATCGTGCCCTGAATAACATCACCATAAAGGACACGTATCCATTGCCACCACACGACACCCTACTTGAGCAGCTGAAGGGAGCACGCTGGTTCAGCAGATTTGATTTCAACCAGTTTTTCCACCAGATCCCCATTCATCCAGACGACATTCATAAAACTGCTATTCGCACCAGATACGGTTCTTATGAATGGACAGTTATGCCTTTCGGATTGACCAATGCTCCTGCAACAGCACTTCGTGTAGGAAACCGGGCATTCTTCGACTTCATCGACCAGTTTCTTGTCACATTCATGGATGACACTATTGTATATAGCCCGGACTTTGACAGCCATGTGAAGCATGTTCGACAGTTCCTCCAGCGTTGCAGAGATCACCAGTTCTTCATCAGGCCTTCCAAGGTGGAGTTGTTCGTCAGATCTATAGACTTTATCGGACATCGCATCTCTGAAGCAGGCCTATCCATCATCGAAGACAGAATCCGAGCAGTCATGGCAATTCAGCCTCCAGTGTCTTATGGTCCTACCGTTGGAAAGCAGCCTCTAAGCCGTATGGCTAAAGATGGCAAGTCATCCCTTCGGTCATTCTTGGGCATGGTCGGTCAATTTAGGAGATTCATACCAAAGTTCTCCAAAGTTGCCGAGCCGCTCAATCGTCTCCTTAAAGATAATGCAGAGTTTGTCTGGGAATCTGAGCAGCAGCAGGCATTTGATAACCTCAAAAGTGCCATCTGTAACGCTCCAGTATTACAGCTCCCAGATCAGAAACTGCCATCTATTATGGAGGTTGATGGATCAGGCACACACGTTGGTCAAGTAATACTCCAGGATCAAGGAAAAGGTATGAAGCCATGTGGTTATCACAGCGTCACTGTATCCGATACACAGAGACGTTGGCATATTCCTGAGATCGAGCTATTTGCCATTGTTGAAGGCTTCCGATTCTTTCGCCACATATTGTTGGGAGCTCCTGAGACCATTGTACGCTCAGATCATCAGCCTCTGGTTTATTTCCAGACCAAATCCACACTGAGCCCCAAACAGGCACGGTGGTTGGATGAGCTCTCCAAGTACAACTTCCGTATAGAGCATATTTCTGGCGAGAAGAATAAGGTTGCAGACGCACTCACGCGTATCTCTACACTCTTTGAACTCACTGATTGTCTGAAACACATCGACACGAGGGGTTCCCCTGTCGTCCCCGACCAGAGTACTAATCTCGCCCAACCGTGCTTGACTTCCGTGTGCTGATGGGAACGGGTATTTTCACCGTGGTATGATCGATGCATAGACATCACCGAGGTTCTGAAACACATAGACATCACCGAGGTTCCAGTCATACCACCTACAGATTCTACATTCATTGCTCTTATATCTTCTTCATCAGCTCATCAGCTGCACGACATCATTATATCCGAATATGATCGTGATGCATTTGCACAGACTATTTTGGCTAAACTGACATCATCGACTTCATCACAGTCAGTCAGCAGCTACAGCTTCGAGCTCATTCATTCAGGGATTGATCTATCGTAAGACCATATATGGCAGACAGCTGTACATTCCACCAACAGCTAAAGTCCCTACAGATGACGGTGAGATCACACAGCTTCGCCACATTCTCCTTCATGAGTGCCACTCAGCCACTATTTCTGGTCATGTAGGCAAAAATCGCATGCTTCATCTTCTGCGTAGCCGGTATTATTGGCCAGGAATGACAACGGCAGCCATCAAGTACATTCGGGAGTGCCCCGTTTGTCAGCGCCAGAAAACGAGGCGACACAAGCCTTATGGTCAGGCACATATACGATATTCTGTGCCTAAGACAAAATGGCTAGATGTATCTCTTGATTGGATCACTGACCTGCCTATCACCACTAATGGGCACGACAGTATATTTGTGGTAATGTGCCAATTCTCTCATCGCTGTCATCTCATCCCCTTCAGCATGACCTGGACAGCTCAGCATACTGCTTCTATCTATATGCAGCATATCTTCAAGCTCCATGGTCTTCCGAGGAACATCATCTCATATCGAGACCCCAGATTCACCTCTACATTCTGGCAGACACTGTGGAAATCTACTGGTACGAGATTGTCTATGACGTCCTCACACCATCCACAGTCGAATGCTGCCAATGAGAGGAGCCATGCCTTCATCGAGGATATCCTCAGGTACTTTTCAAATTGTTGATTCATGATTCGATTCACCATCCTCTGGTTTATAAACTGATTAGATGGTATTTTTTTCATTCACAGGTGTTGTTGCAATGATACTTCAGCCAATTCGTGGGAGGACAAGTTGCCTCTGGTGGAGTTTGCAATTAACAATACCGTTTCTGCATCAACTGGTTATTCACCATTTTATCTCGACTCGATGGCGCAACCACTTTCGCCTCATGACCTGGTAATCACTATTCCGCCAGAAGCTCCTGTTCCAATACAAAGAGCTATTCGAGATCATTTTGACCAGTACTCGGCTGTTCATGCCAACGCGGTAGACAACATTTCCCGAGCAGCAGAAATTAGCCAAGCCAGATTCAATAAGACTCACATGCCTCGGCAGTATGCAGTTGGGCAGAAAGTTCTTTTACGGACCGAGTTTATTCAATGGACTGGTTTGACAGAGGCAGGCAGACACTTTAAGCAGCCATATATTGGGCCGTTCACCATATCCAAAGTGCTTAGCCATGGGCGTGCATACGAGTTAGATTTCGGAAACCTCGATATCCGTATTCATCCGGTACAGCCTGTATCCAGATTAGAGCTGTACAATGACTCGATCCAAGCACCTTTGCCTCTGCCACAGATGATCACCGAAGAAGGGCAACCACTGTTTGAGATATCACATATACTCTCGGATAAGTTCACTAGAGGTGTCAAATACTATTTAGTGCGATATGCAGGCTACGGCCCTGAGCATGACACCTGGGTCAAAGCCACAGAGCTGACCAATGCAGCAGACATTATAGCTGCCTATGAAGGCTAAACATTATATTAAGCCTCATGCCCTTACTTCTTGTAATATATACTAATACATGTCGATCATCTATAACCTTGCTCTTAATGTTTTATCATTATGTTGCATAGAAGCGGGAAATTGATCCTTCCTTGCTAAAGGTGTAGTGAGCCTTGTTCAAAATCATACCCTTGCACAGATACGCACACATGCGAGATATCATATCTGTGGATAAATAAAAACTGCTATATGCTACCTTTGCCAAAGCCGTGGTTTGTCATCGGATTCTTGGCCAGTCATCCGAAGCTACCGGAGATATCGACTGAGGTAGACGGAGTTGTGATCCTAAGTTGTGCTTGACAAACATAACTAAAGAAATTTCACATTAGTACGTGGCGAATCCATTCTCACTCATCGCGATAGATGTTCGTCAAAGCGTGCGTACTGGACCATATCAGAGTGAGCAGACCGGGTAAGGATTATAAGTCCAATCCCGTTAAGCAGGGCCACTCTCTTTGCAATAAAACAAGCCCCCGGTGAAATAACTCCGGAAACAAACACGGGCTCCCCGATTGCCACCTATGATCCTCCAAAGTAGTTTAAGGAGGGGAGGAAGGGTTGGGTGCACTATATCAGGCCGAGAATCGTGCGATTATAAATCGTTAAATCGTGGGATCATCGTTCGCAAAGAACGACGGCTAGCGCGAATAATCCGTAACGTAGACTTCGGATGCTTTGAATCGTCACTCTGACGCACGATACGTGTGGATCAATCAGTAATCCAGCGTCAATCTGCATCACGAAACGCAATTCATTGAACCTTGAAACGTCACTCTGAAATACGATACCAACTTCAAAGGGGGCTACATCCTAAGAACTGTAAGGTGAAGGACCAAAGTGGACTCAGTTCCCCCCAATAACCTAAAAACACCATGAGGGACGCCTCAAATCGGTGTAAGAAGACTGGTGCCAGCAAGAAGCGACAACAACAAAGACATCATGGACATATACAAAGGTATGCCCGTTGTGAGGTCACAACTCTTTTAAGAGGGGAGATCTGTCAGGGTCATGCCCGATGACATATGTGTCATACATGTCATACGTGCCATACCTGTCAGACATGTCATACCATGTCATGTCATGTCGTGTCATATATTATTATGATAGTCGTCAGTACGGTCGACCATGGCTGTACAGGTCGCCAGATGATAATGTCACATCATCTGTCATTATTCAAGGAAAGACTTGAATGACCCTGTCATCGAGAGTTCGTACGTCGAACTCGAAGATGACAAAGCAAGATACATCTTGAAGTAACAAACAAGAACCATCTTTGCTTTAAGCATGTGCGGAACACGCATGCACAGTATGAACGAACTATTCGTTATCACAATACTGGTCGTTCAACCTACGTCTCGGGTTCACAACCCAATGGCGGTACTATCTATGATGATAGGAGACGTATGGTATAAGATGAGGAAGCGTTGGGCTTCAAGCAGATCTTCACTCAGAGACTGCACTCATCACCCGCTATTTCTTACACTTGCGTTGCTGTCCAACTTCGCAGTGTTAACTTGTATATTGTATATTATATTCACGGCCTGTTTATCTCGCCGTATCACTACCTGTGGCACAGCGTGTGTCACAGCACGAACCTATAGATCAGTCAGCCCTACAAATTTAGAACCTAGTGTTTACCTTGTGTTTACCTTGTGTTTCGATCCAAGTAGGGCCCTACTTGGGCAATGTCGGCAGTAAAATGGCAAAACCGGCCCAAATCGGGTGAAATGAAGTTTCCGATAGTTTGTTTTTTATTGTAGATATCGATGGTTTGGGTCGATGTAAGACATATGGAGCGAAGTTTTGGGTGGAATGGCTTTGATAACCTCACTTTTTGAGGCCTCAAAGTTGTGCTACTTGGTACCTGCCCTATACTTGGGGCTGTACCTGGGCTGTACTTGAAAACATTGGAAAAAATATTTTTGGAATCTCTTTTTGGGGGGGCTATTACGCTTATTTAGTCCTTACTATGGACAGTCTCCAAAGATTTAACTGAAAAACCATTTTACACTTCCTGTTACAGCACCTGAAAGTTAGGTCAGTATGGGCATTGGGTAGGTAAGGGGTAAGTAAGGGGCAATACCTACCCCATACCTAGGCTGTACCTGGGCTGTACCTGGGCTGTACTTGAAAACATTGGTAAAAATATTTTTGGAATTTTTTTGGTTTTTTTTTTGCTATTACGCGTATTTAGTCCTTACTATGGACAGTCTCCAAAGATTTAACTGAAAAAACATTTTACACTTCCTGTTACAGCACCTCAAAGTTGGGTCAGTATGGGCATTGGGTAGGTAAGGGGTAAGTAAGGGGTAAGTCTTAAGGGGCAATACCTACCCCATACCTACCCAATGTTTGGAATGAATTTTCGGGCGTGAAGATTCATGAAGGACGCAATGTTGCCGAACTGGTGCTATCTATTTACACTACACAAATGTTTGTAATTGAAAATCATTCAAACATTGTCATACCTGAAAAGTACTTGAGCATAAACACATAATAGGTAAGGCCATATCTGGCCTTGTTTATTTATAAACATGGCCATATCTGATCAGTACTTGTGAAAATATTATAAATTTTCAATTCGAAACAGCGCGCGTACTGACCCGCAAAATTAACGAACCCACAGACGTGACAGGTCAGAGAAAGAAACTCGAGTTTGCTTATTTTCGAAAAGTACACGGCTTACATTTTATACAAACAAAGTCAATAAATGTTACCAGTCTAAACAAACTATAATGTTCGCCTACGTCTCACATCTGCATGAGGTGCAAAGTTCCTCGAAATGTTCAGAGTTTCTGAACGGCCTAGAACAGTTACACATCGGCTGGTCCCAGCGGCGGGGACAAACGAGCATGGTGAAAAGCGTCCAGTGACATCCCGGAGTCCCGCCAGGAATGTCTGCTGGGACAATCATTGTCCGCGGTGTAGTCCACTCGTTGCCATCATGGTCGGGGTAGTCTCCATCGCGCGCCATCAGTTCAAAAACTAAATGCGAACGGGTGCGACGGACGAAGCGCCAACTGGCGAACCGGGCGTCTCTTCTTCCACGTTTCATGTTGCGCACGTTGTAATGAGTTGAAAGGCGCCACTGCTCAAGCTGGCAATCGTTACAGCACAAGTGTTGAATGTTGTGGGTTGCAATCATCTCCCTATCGTGTGCGCCTGCAACAAAGTAGTCAATAAATCTATACACGGAAGGCATATTTTTGATAGTTTTCCACCGGAAAAAGAGTTAACGTGCTGGCGCGTTTTATGTTTTATGTCTTGTGTTGTCTTTCTGTGTTGTGTCTTCTAACGGTTCACTTAAATTTATTTATCGAAAATTATATTAATTTAATAAAATAATAAAATAATAAAAAAGACTACAGTTTCCTCAAAGTAAAAAAAAATATTTTTCCGAATCGAAACCGCGCGCGCTGTGACCGTTAAAGCTGTCGAAGCTGACGACTCGACGGACCGACCGTCTGAAATTTTGGCAAAGCCTGAAAAGAAAATATAAAGTAAAGTAAAGTAAAACCCCAACCAGCTTCTAGCAAAGCGTTGCGCCGACTTATTACTTTTTTCTCACTCTACGCGTTCTCTCTTTTTTTTCAACATGCCAAAAAAGAAAGCTCCTGCAAAAAAGGCGGATCAATCAGAAAGCACTACAAGGCACAACTACCAAGAAGTTTTCGATGGGCACTTTGAGGAATTAATCAAGGATGCAAAGCTTGCTGAGTGCTGGTTCGGGGATAATCCTCGTGGGGATGTGAACGACGGCACGGACGTGAAGAACAGTTACGCGCTGCACGGGAAGTTGCGAGACGAGCCCCCGATGTTGTGGATGCGTAACACCGGTTCTCACGTGTCCTACCAGCACGTTCCAAAGGCGTAAGTTCTAACTCTTTTTACCTTCCTTTCTTTTGGAACGGTTTTAGCATTAATGAAGAAACTGTTTGTTTCCTTTTGTTTGCGTGTTCATTCTTGTTATTTTCCACTGTTTTAGCATTAATGAGAAAACAGCCTGTTTTCTTTAGTTTCGTCTTACATTTTGCCTTTTGTAGGACAAAAGCACATTAATGAAGATCTTGCAGTTTTGTTACGTTTTTCTTGTGCATTCTTGTTATTTCACAATGTTTTAGCATTAATGAGAAAACAGCATGTTTTCTTTAGTTTCGTGTTACAGTTTGCCTTTTGTAGGACAAAAGCACATTAATGAAGATCTTGCAGTTTTGTTTCGTTTTTCTTGTGCATTCTTGTTATTTCTCATTGTTTTAGCATTAATGAGAAAACAGCTTGTTTCCTTAACTTTCGTGTTACAGTTTGCCTTTTGTAGGACAAAAGCACATTAATGAAGATCTTAGAGTTTTGTTTCGTTTATCTTGTGCATTCTTCTTATTTCTTACTGTTTCAGCATTAATGAGAAAAGTGCATGTTTCCTTTACATTCCTGACATTTCGCCTTTGAAAGTTTCTTGGAAGTGTCGTTAGTTCATGTTGTTTTTGTTGCAGGGTTAGTCCCGTCGATTCATCCGAGGGGTCTTGCGTCGCTGCAAGTTCCGACTCTTCAGAGGCATCGCGACCGCGCTTGCTTGTTGATGATTCATCCGATGAAGAATCTGATGCATGCCAACCCTTGCCGAGGTCTTGGTACAACTGTTCCGATCCCAAGGTTGCGCGAAGGAGAATGAAGAATAAGTTAGATGCCGAACGTGCGGCCAAAAAACGAAAGTTGCAAGGAAAAGTTTGGTGGCTAGATTCCCAGTGGTAACTTTACTTAGAGTACAAAAACATATTTTTTAAATATAATTTAGACTCTTGCTTGTGTTGTGCTGTTTTTGCTTTTGCAGTTACAAGTATATTTGCATTGATGGCCACGGCCGTCAGGCTTTCTACACCGAGGCATGGGCTAACGGATGCACACTTCGTCGTGCAACTGTTAAGCCCAAGGACAAGATGTTTGAAGTCCATGACGCAAACATTCTTGATGGGGATCTCACTAGCAACGAGATCACCACGTTGGCAGTGGCAAAGATCCACGTCAACGACAAGGGCGCGAAGGAGCGTACCTTTTTTCAAGAACTCAGCATGTTCAAGTAAGTGTCCTCTTAAAACTTCATAGTTTCACTCAAAATATTTCTGACCTTCAAAAAGCCTATTATTTTACGAGTACATATTTTACCTTCGAACTTGACCTTTATTTCAATACTATAAACTTCACCTAAACCAAAACACTGTTTTTTTAGGTGGAACATCCTTGCTCAACAAAAGGCCAATAAAAAGAAGAAGGTCAAGTCCACCGAGCTCCTTGCTCTGTTCGAGAGCCCTGATTTCGATCAGAGGTTTTTCCAGCGACTCTTAAAGGTTGTAGAGTACTTATCCGACAAGGAGGAGATCGAGGGAATCATCCGTACCTGCTGTAACACTCTTGGTAAAGGGTGCTGCTTGAATCTCGAGTCTTTGTACCTCAACAAAGAACTGGAAAGGCTCACCCTGCCATTGCAGCTGCAAGCTTTCAAGGAGTGCGAGCTTAGTTTGCCCTTTGTGGAGAACACGCCTTCGGGCGGCGTTCGGAAGATCTCTGACGCGGGCAAGCTGAAGGCCATTGACGCAAGTGTTGCGCGGCCTACGAGGATCATCACCTCTCCCCGCTCTTTCACCGATTGCTGCACAGTCCTTTGGATGAGAGCCCAAGTTGTTTTGCACATCGCAAACATGGGCGGGCAGGCAACGGACACCGAGAAAGCCACGCAATGGCTGGATAGCTTGCAGGCCGGGAAACAGGATGCTACTTTGCTTGGAGAGGTACATTACTTGTCTATTTTATTTGTTGCTTTATATTTTTGCATGGAGACATGGCTTTTACATCATTCGGTTATTTTTTCATTACGATGGGGTGAAGGCACCTTCAGCTCCAAATGGTAGCGGGTCATTTTTGTCGCACCGATGGTCATTTTTGTCGCTGTCGCAAGAATATTCCTTTGTCACAGGCTGCGACAAAAATGATAAAATGGTCATTATTGTCGCAGAAATTTATTTAGAATTGTAAAATTTTAACAAAACAAACCAGTGGGCAAACACACAGCCGACGCAACGGTTATATTCGTTAATTAATGATAACAACCCTACGAAAAACGGATGTACACACAGCATGAATAGAGCATGCACACAGCAAGCGAAATGCATGATGCCGATACAAATGTTCTAATATTACAATACTTACACTGCTTTTACTAAGACTCGAGTTGCGACAATTACAAAACGAAAGCTAGTTGTAAATCTAAGCCTTTGTAGGCCGCTCGTCTTCGATCTCGGCCGAAAGCTCCGCGTACTACACCGAATACGAGTTCCTGCAGAAGTCGAAATCTGCGGAGTCAGTCACAGAATAAATAATAAATCATCAACGCCGGTGACTAAACCATACTTGCAACTAACAGACAGACGTGAAGAATGAAAGTAACAAACGGAAGACAGGATAAAACGACACGATGACGCACGAGATCCTGCAAAAAACAGCACGCTAGTCAGCAGAAATGTTGGGAATCGAACCCAATCCGAAGGCCAAGATGCGCAACGGGCTCCAAGCATTCCCAACACTAACGAAAGAACTGCTATGACGATTGTCGAATGAGCGTGCTGTCCTGCAACAGCAGCACTGCTGTCGCCGAAACGAAACGCATGCTATCCTGCAAAAAACAGCGCGCTAGTCAGCAGAGGTGTTGGGAATCGAACCCAACCAGGAGGGCAAAACGCCTAACGGGCTCCAAGCACTCCCAATGTTAAAACGAATAAGCATGCGAGTCGCCGACAACGCACGAGATCCTGCAGAAAACAGCACGCTAACCTGCAAAAATGCCGAACCTCACGGGCAGATTGCCCAGAGCTCCAATCAATCCCGGCGTAAAACCGAAAAATAAAATAGCAAACAGTACTGAAGGAAACAACAACGAATACTAGTCAGAAAACAACAAAACACAGAAGTATGCAGGGGTTGGTCGGTGTCGGCGCCTGAGAATAATGTGTTGACGGCCGCGGAAAGGATAGTTGTTCAAGATGTGACGCTACTATCTCAGGATCGAGTGAGTACAGTATCCCCGGGGGTGTCACAGTGACGTGGCAGATCATCAATATTGTGACCAATTGGCATCCGAATTTTCTGGTGGCCGTGACGCGGACTGTGACGCAGTCGAAAAACAGTCGACTGGAGGGCTGCTGTGACACTGGATCTTCTACATCCTAGATGCTTGCGACGGTCTTGTGACACTTCTTGTGACAGCCCCGCGATTTGATTTCCGATGCAGATTTCCGATCGATCGAGCGGATTTCTGTGAATTTACTGATCGTGCGGTTTGTCGACGGTTCGATCGTTCGGTCGACAAGCAGTCGACTGGAGGGCTGCTGTATCTTCGACATCCATGCGACAAACTAGATTCGGTTTCCGATGCGGATTTCATTTTTTTTATGATCGAGTGGTCGGTCGACGGTTCGATCGTTCGGTCGACAAACAGTCGAGGGAGGGCTGCGGTATCTTCTACATGCCTGCGACAAAAATTAGATTCGGTTTCCGAGTCAGATTTCATTTTGACTGATCTAGCGGTCGGTCGAAGGTACGATCCGTCGGTCGACAGACAGTTGCGACAACCTGAAGTTTAAAATTTTGGATGACGAAAATTTTTGGGGCACCTTAACACTGTTCGAACGACGATGTCGAATTCATGTCTCCATTTATTTTCTGAAAACCTTCTTTACCTCTTTAAGGGAACGAACAGAATTCACGGTTTTTTGAGAAGATTCTGTTCGGTGGTCTCGCGACAAAAGAATATTCTGCGACAGCGACAAAAATGAACAGTGGTGCGACAAAAAGGACCAGGTACCGCTCCAAATGCCGGGCGCCTGGTGGGGAAGGAGGACATCTTTGTGAAGAAGACCGTTAAGAAGTACATTGACTTCTGTCGTTGGAAAGAGATAACCGAGGAGCGAACAGGGGGCACTTCCGAAGGAGGAGATGATGACGTTTCCCAAGGTGATGTTGACGAAGAAGAGCAAGAAGGGGAAGAAGAAGAGGACGAAGCAACTTCATGAAGACGATTTCAACCTCACGGATGAAGAAGATGATGAGCGAGAAGCCCGTCTGGAGAGGCAAGAGAAGCGAAAGCTCGTCGAGCAGTTCGACGAGAAGGAGAGGAAGCTATCGAAGAAGGCCAGGAGAGACCCAACTTTCATCGAAGAAAAGTAAGTTTCTTGCCCACAATTCTTGAAGTACCCGTGACACCGGAAGACTGATTGAAATAGTGCTTTTGTCACAGAGAAACAATGGATAAATTGGGTGCGGAACTGGAAGATACCGAAGCCAAGGACAAGGAGGCGGCGGAAAAGCTCGCCAAGAAGAAGGAGGAGAAATTGCAAGAGCTGGAGGCGGAGAAAGCGGCACGGAAGTTGGCCAAAGAGAGCCAGCGGCGGGAAAGCATTGCATCGCAAGAAGTCATGGATGAAGCGGAGCCTGACCAGCCGCTTGATTTGACAACGGCTAAAGAGCAATACGTGCTACAACCCCATGGAGGAGTGTTCCGAAATGGCCAGGAGATCGAGTGGGGGCCGTCCGTGGAAATTATGTCTTTCATTTCGGAACGGTGGACGTCCCTTGAATACGAGCAGAACTATTTCGTGCACGTCCTACTCCAGTCGACAGTCGACATCATCAAGGAGCATGGTGGCCAAAGGAAGAAGCGCGGGAAAGCGGGAGAACCGGAGAAGAGAATGTATTTTTGTTTGAGGAAGCACAAGCTGGCGGGCGCCGTGCAAGATCCCGTTGTTCTTACGTCGAAAGTAATGATTGGTGGAGGTAAGTTGCTTGATGTGTAGTGTACCTGTTTAATGATGCACTCTTACATTTACATCCCCTGTTGAAGACGAGACACCGGACTGAAACAGGTGTCCCCATGCTTACGTTGATCCTTGGAACGTACGAAGAGGTTGGCGCCACCTTGCACGCCACTCTGATGGAGGGTGTTGGAGTTGCCGCCATCATCACGGATGTGCCATGGGGAGATGAAAAGGAGACATCGTACAACACAAAGGTTGACTGGGGAGCAGCCATGCGCGCGGTGAGTGTGGTGTTTGATGCGAACAAGGATCTCGAGGAGGAGAACAAGAAACGGGATCTGGGAAAAGCTGATGGAGACACAATAATGTTCGCGATGGGTGACATCACGGCACTGAATGCAATCAACCAAGAAGCGGTGAAAACTAAGTTGAAGGTAAGATGGTCACCTTTTTTCGCTATATTTAAATGTGAATATTGGTTAACTTAGTAGAAGAAGCTTTTTGGTGTAGGTATATAAAAATATGCCTGGATTTGTTAAGCTTGATGGGAACCGCTTGACGGAGGTGAAAGGCAATACGCCTATTGCCTCTGGTCATCTCTACACGACACTGGCACGATATTTGAACAAGCCCAAGTTGGACTACAAGAAGCAAGTGGAGTTGAAGTCGGAAAAGTTGAAGGAGGAAACGGGCATCACCCATCTCACCAACTTTTACTGTGGCAACGTGCTTGGCCCATTTTCCATTCACGAGTGGGATGTGGCCGAGAGCCTGCTGGAGGCAAACATGACGAACCTCATTCAGGAAGGCAAGTGCAATTATACTCTGAGCAAAGCCTTGGGCCTGTACACGGGTAAGCTCTGGAACGAGTTCGTTGAATACGGCAAGTCGTTTCAGGCCCTTCACTCGCAGAAAGTGTTCAAGCATTGCTGCTACACTACGGGATGCGTGGCATTGGACAAGATCTGCGAGGCCAACAAGGAAACGTTGGTCGTGGGACAGAAGTCTATTCCTTTGTGCGAGTACCTGGTGGAACGGTACACAAGTGCCATGGGACAGGTGGTGATGGATCCCTTCATGGGTTCTGGTAGTTGCGGAGTGGCGGCGATTCGGAAGGGAAGATGCTTCTACGGGTTTGAGCAGAAACAAACCAACTTTTTTGCAGCCCTGTTCCACCTCTCTCATGCTGTGCAGTCTTACGTGGGCGGCACTAACGAGGAGGAATACTCTCCACCTTAGGCCCCCTTGGGGAAACTGGCTAGGTAGATGCAGATGTTCCGTTTAGTACGCACAGATAACTCACAGGTTAGGTTCATGGTTAAGGTGGGAACGTGTAAGCGGGAAGGTCCCAAAGGATGAAGAGCTAGGTTTCTGGTTCTTGCCGCAGCATTAGTAGTTGCTTCCATGAAATGGGCCAGCCGAGTGTGTTGGAACAATGAACTTGAATGAACTTGATGTAATCTATGATTGTATTAGCCACCGACCGCCCTGCATCAAGAGTCTTGGTGCAGGCCTCGGGAAGAATTAGCAACGATGGGCAAAAAAATCGGTTGCCTTTTCATGGTTGCACGCGTCATCCTGAAACTGTGCCCGTGGGCACTACGACAGATGCTCGGAGATATGTTTTTGATTGAACGTGCAAAGGTACACAATTCGGATTTTTATAATATACTGGATCAGGGCCAGATTGAGGTACAAACGATAATTCGGTTCCGAGTTCTGAAGGCTAAACACTTCTCAAGTGCTCCACTTATTCACTCGTCACTCAGGTTGCAGGGTCAACCACTCGAGAGCCGATGTCACACTTCGGCTCAACGTTCAATTCCTGATCCGATCTCATTTCTAATTCCGATTCGTCATTCTCGATTCAGATGCTATGTCGACAGACTGACACGATGACTGCCCCACAGTACTGTCATACTACTGTACTGTCATAATGTCATACTGTCATAGCGTCATACTGTCATACTGTCATAACCTTGATATCTGATATTCGATTTCATTGTCTTTTCAACCCCGATGCGAATCTGACCATTCTTCGAGGGTCTGACTGAGTTCCACGATGACACCCCCCACAGTACTGTCATACTACTATAGTGTCATACTGCCATACTGTCATAGTGTCATAGTGTCATACTGTCATACCCCGGACATCTGGTATTCATTCTCATCGTGATTTCAAGCCCAATTTCACTGTCATCGTGCCAATCCCAGATTACCCCCGATGACACACATACGGACGTATAGGCATATCGGCTCACGCTGTGCCTCCGGGCACAACTCTCCCCCCCTTAGGAGTGGTCTACCTCCTGGGATCACTCCGCTAAGGTACCCATCTAAGTTCCAGCTCTTAGGTTTTCTGGTTCCTTTCTGTTTCCAGTTCTTAGGTTCTCTGGTCCCTCTTCGAGCACAGTTTGCCTGCCGCTACCAGGGCACCACTTTCACGAAGAAGGGTGCCACTTGGAATCTAAAGCGGGTCTTCAGTCTTGCGGAGGCGTAAATGTCGGAAAAGTTGTCGCAGCAGAAGTGCTGGCACGGGATATACGCTCGCGGATTGGCCCGCTCCAGTCTGCTGCGGGTGAGGTCCAAGCTGAGCAGTCTCTGGATGAGCACCGATTGCCCATCTGCACGCACACGGTGTTGAAGCAGTACAGCGTAGCAGGGGCGTGGGTGGCGCTGAGTTCGTCCATATGCAGGTGGGCTTCATGTACTGCGTACCGTACATGCAATAGGTACACACCAGCGGAGGAGGGAGCTGGCGCATCATAGGACGAAGCCGTAGCGCGTTAGGGAAGCGACCTCTGGGGTTTTCCATGAACCAATGTTTCGGCTCCAGGTAGTCAATGATCTGCAATGCTCGTCGTACGATTTTGTCAGCCTGGGGAAGGTCAGGGGGTCCACCAGTGGTGCGCGCTTGACTGTACTGCCTACAGGGGGGACTTGCCCAAACGACATCGAAGAATCCAGGCGGGTATTGTTTGTAGTCCCATTGTAGGATGTCACACACATGAGTGGGTTGCCAGATATGTCCGGAGTCAAGGGTCACCACTGAAGCGGAGGGAAAGCAATTTAGGAATTCTCTCTCTACTGAGCCAGTACCGCTGAAAAGTACGAGAATCCTGGGCGTGCGGGTTGCTTTCGTCTGTATCGCCAGCAGCTCTGTCACCAGTGCCAACGACCCATCTTCCACGCGCTCTTGACGTTCCCACGGCAGAGGGGTATCATATTCCATCTGTTCGAGCTGGTCCAGTTCATCGCAGGGATTAGTGATGAGGTGGGCCAGTGTCATTCCGGCTTGAGCGGAGTGACGGCCACGTTGCTCGCGTCGCCGAGTGGCTTCGTCGCGAACTTGTGCTTCCATGTGCAGTCTCGCTTGCTCGAATTCACGAAGCTGTTGAAGTGGACCTCCGCGTTCAAGTTTGTCACGCGTCCTCCATTGGTCGTGAGCTTTGGAGTAGCCAGTCCAGCGAACCTTCCACTCTTCCACCTCTTTTGCTCGAACAGACCGCACCCGACGTGCAAGAATACGCTTAACGTGTGCTTCCTTCTGACCGTCCACTACCACCTCTTCAGGTACTGTTAGGTGATCGCGTGCGGCGAAAGCATCTTGACCGCTGGTGTACGGTTTGAGGCGATGTTGAGCAAACACGTCGTGTATCCGCCAGTGGGGAGGGAGGCGTAGGCGGTAGGCTACTGGAGCTCCCTTGTCAGCCTCCGGCATGGTCATTTGCATATCGCTGAAGAAGCGTTCGGTCACAGGGACTGGTCCATGCCAGCGCTTGGTCAATTTCCTGCAGATGGAGCGATCCATCACCTTCTCCGTAAGGTGTTTCGCCTCTATCCAGACCAGATCTCCAACAGCATACTCCCGCTGTCCGTGCCTACGATCAAACTGTTCACGCTGTCGCTGTTGAGCCAGCTCTAACCGCTGTCTGGCGTCCCGCAGTTGCGACGAAAATTTCACGGCCACTTCGTGTGCGGTGCCTACTCCCCCTGTTCGTCGTCCAGCGGTGGACTGTGCAGCCTCCAGGAAAAGGTCCAACTGCGACAGCGGCGAGAACCCGAACACCAGCTCAAATGGCGTGAAGCCAGTAGACTCACTCCTGGAGTCATTGATCGCGAACTCCACGTTAGTGGTAAACAGATCCCAGTCCTCCACATTGGCGTCTACGAAGGACCTGAGCATGTCCTCAATAACTCTGTTGCCGTGTTCCGCCTGGCCGTCAGACCGAGGGTTGTACGGCGTGGTACGAGCCACCTTCACACCCATCAGTCTCATGAGCTCCTGCCAGAAGGCATCTTGAAACCGCGGGTCACGATCAGAGATAATCTTCATAGGCGCGCCATGTAAGCGCCACACCGAGTCAAAGTAGATTCTGGCCACCACAGCTGCAGAGCTGTCGCCGAAGTTCATCGGCACAACGTGGACCATCTTCGTCAGCTTACACGTGAAGGCCACGAAAGCGTCATTACCTCTCTCTGATACTGGCAGGCCGGTGACGAAGTCCACCGCGACATCCTGCCATGGCCTGTTCGGGATGCTGTGAGGGTTTAGCAACCCATCCGGGTAAGTTCCCCGCGGCCTCACTGATTGGCACACTGCGCAGGATGCAACCCAGGTGCCCACATCTTCCGCGGCACCACGCCAATAGAAGCGTCGCAGCACCCTTTCCAGAGTCTTGTCTCGCCCAGTGTGGCCTGAGGACAATGACTCATGAGCATGGCGAATCACTACTTCTCGAAGTGGAGAGTCCTCCCCCAGCACCAACTGATATCTCCCTGTTGCGGTTCTCCAAACCACTTCACCCACTAGCCTGAAGTCCTGTAGGCATTGGTGTGGTGCCGCCTTCACTTTCTCTCTTAGTGAACGAAGTGTCCCCTCTCAGGTGTACTCCGCTTTCAACGCACGCAGGAACTTTGAGTCCGACTGCTGGGAGGCTGCGTCTCTGAAGTCTGCTGCCTCACCTGTCCTTATCACAGCGGGGGCTGTTCGCGGATGCCTCACGCGTGCTGGCTGTGGTTTGGCGGGAGGGGCGTGTACTATCAGAACAGGCCAACGAAGGTCGAAGGCCTTCCCATCTGGGTTCTCGAAGAACTGATTGGGCTCGCCCTTATCATCGTGAGTAGGGATGACCTCCACGATCTGCATATTGGCCTTCCTGAAAAGTTTGCGCCACGCGGGGAGCTTGGACTGGTGATCCGGTAGAACGAAGACTGCTGAGGTGTTTTCTGGCTCTGCCTTCCATTCTGCGATATACTTGTTCAAAATCGCCTCCACAGTAATGTGCTTGGAGTTATATGGAGGGTTACACCAAACCCGAAGGCCCCTCCATTTCTCTGAAAGGCAGTCTGTCCAGAATCTATCCGCCTGTCTGTTGCGGCCGCCAAAGTCACAACAGGCGTCCACATCGAAGGGTCCAAACTTCTCGGCGTACCTCGAGGAGTACTCTGCTCGGACACGCCAATTCTGTGAGTCTTCGGGGGGAGTCTGCCGTTTTCGCGGGTGAAGGACCGGGGATGGAGCTGACTGCTGGGGCGCCTGCTGCGGGGGTGGTGGGCTCACTGGCACCTTCTCAGTGGGCGCCTCCGATGCGTCAGCTCGTGATGTAGGCGTTCGCGTCTTCGGTGACGCCAACTGTGGAGGCGCTGGGGTCGTAGAGGCTTTCCCAGTGCGTGACATACTCCTCGTTATCCTTATCTGAGGTGGAGCTCGGTCAGGGGGTTCGTGTGGAGCTTCTGTCGGCTTCGCGCTATCAGCTTCAGGCCAGTCAGGCATGACGAAGTCGAGGCGATCCTCCTTCATTCCCTTATAGAGCTTCGGATTAACGAGAGCGATGGTCTCCCCCATGTCCATGGCCTGTTCTGCCACGGAGAGGGTTTTCACTGCTGAGAGCCAACAGTCAATCGTCTGGGCCCAGTGGGGATGAGCCGCGGGTGGTGAGCTGGAGAAGCATTCAGACTCCAGCGTTGCCAGAGGGTCTTTCGGCAGGTCTGAGGTGGGGTCGATCACTCCTGCCTCCTTCAACCCCTCACGAACGTCCTTGTCTTTGAAGTCGGGTCTTCTGGACAGGGCGTCTGGTACCAGCAGTAGCGCCCCTTTGATGTACTCCATTCTCGGGACTCCCACCTCCACCAGATCCATGTACCAGCGTGCCTGTCTGCGGCTGAGCTCTCTGCCAGGTTCCATCAGCCATTCAAGGGGGCGGTGATCACCCTGGATGCGGAAGTTGGTGAAGATGAGGTAATGCCGCCAGGTGACGGTGGTACAGTGGTGTAGAGCACCTAACTCACGCTCGCCGGTGTGATAATTCTGCTCGGCGGCTGAGAACTGGCGGCTCTCGTATGCTATCACGCGCAGCCCAAGACCATCTCCATTGTCTTGCATCAGTACTCCCCCAAGAGCGATGCCGCTGGCATCCGTCTGCACCACGAAAGGTGCTGTGCCGTCTGCGGCACCCTTAATGTTGGGCAAGGCGAGCACTGGCGCTGACGTGAGGGCCTTCTTCAGCTCCTCGAAGGCCCACTGTTGCATGGGACCCCACTCCCAGGGTACGTCCGACTTGGTCAACCGGGTGAGGGGCTGAGCGATCTCGGAGAAGCAGTGAATAAATCTGCGGTAATACCCCGCCAGGCCCAAGAACTGCCTGACGTGGGTAACCGTCTCCAGTTCGGGCCAGTCCCTCACTGCAGCCACCTTGTCGTGTTGGGGTCTGCGGCCATCCGCGGAGATACAGTGGCCAAGGAACCGCAAGGATTTCTTCAACAGTTGGCACTTGGACCTCTTGAGGAAGACGCCCTTCTCCCTGCACGTCAGGAGCAGTTGTTTGACGTGTTCGTAGTGCTCTGCAGCGGTGTTGCTGAAGACGACCACGCCATCGATGAAGATCCAGACAAATGGGAGATGGCCCAAGGCCCGCTGCATCCGTCGCTGGTACTGAGACGGTGAATTCTGCAGCCCCTGCGGCATGACCAACCACTCATATGACCCCATCTGGGTGGCGAAGGCGGTCTTCTCGACATCCCCTGGTGCCATCGGTACTTGCCAGAAGCCATCCACCGCGTCGAACGAAGAGAAGAACTTCGCACCCTGCATCTCGTCGAACATCATCTGGATGTCTGGGAGAGGATACTTGTCCTTAACTGTCTGGCGGTTGAGGAGCCGGTAGTCGATCACCAGTCGCAGCTCCTTGGGGTTCCCCGGTTTGGGGACCATCAGACAGGGAGCTGCATAAGGGCTGGAAGAGGGTCGGATGTAGCCCTTGGACATCAGGGTCTCCACGCGTTCTCGAAGTTGGCGGAGTTCCTCTGCAGACTTCTTGTAGATGCGCTGGCAGGGCGGCCCCTTCTTGCTCAGGAGAGTGACTGCGCAACCACCTTCCGCCAAGGATAACATCCACCTGTATGCCCAGTGGTAGGATCCGGAGGGCAAGGGCGTTCTCCGTATAGGTGCCCGTGGTGGTGTGCGTGTTAAACTTAGCGTACGCGGTGGCGCCAGTGATCTTCACAGATCCATCCGCCAAGGTGACTCGCATCTCGGAGCCGGCTCGTGTCGTGAGGCCACATCGCTTGGCGCTCTGCTCCGAGATGAAGTTGTCAGAGGCCCCCGAGTCGATCAGCACCTTGACCGTGTGCCCTCTGAGGGTTGCATAGAACACCAGCAGCAGCGGTCCTTCTTCGTCATGTGCTGCTGCGAGGGTACCCTCAATGTCGGTCTTCCACTGAACTCCCCCATCCGTGCGTATGCTTTTGCACTTGAGGTTGGGGAGGAGGTTGTCCGAGGCCTCGCGGCATTCTTCCAACGTTTGCCTACACGCGGCGTAGAACTCCTCATCCAGCAAATCAACATCTTCAGTCGGATGACTGACGAGGTTGTCTACACTCGCCGTCAACAGGGTGCCCGCTGAGGTGCATTCGCTCGAGGTGGGGCTGACATGAGTGGTGTCGCCGGTGGTAGGGCTCACATGGGTGGTGTTACTGGTAGTAGGGCTCACATGGGTAGTGCCGCTAGTGGTAGGGCTTACATGGGTAGTGCCGCTTACTGTGGGGCTCACGTGGGTAGTGCCGCTTGTTGTGGGGCTCGCATGGGTAGCGACACTGTTGGTGAGACTGCCATGGGTGAGGGGATCCTCGTCATGCTGAGGGCTGCTAGTGGGGGAGTTGTGGGGGAGTTGGTGGGAGCTCTGGTGGTCAGTTCTCGCCTCAGGGGTCCCAGCTGCTGCCATCTGCTGGGTGAAGCAGAGCGAATTGACTGAGGACTCCTCTTCCATCACCTCAGGGTCTTCAGCGATGGGGTGGCTGTCGAGACGGGGCGGCGCTTCATCTGCTTCATGCGTTCTGACGGTGGTCATCTGTTGGGTGAAGCAAAGCGAGCTGGGTGTGGAGGTCTCCTCTGTCACTACGCAGTCAGATGGACCTTCAAGGTTTCCTCCCGGGGTAGCCGGCGCGTTGTCATGGTGCGAGGATGTCGTCTCTGTCGTGGGTTCGACCAGTGAAGATGATGGAGGGGATGATCCCAAGGGGCTGGGACCCAGCTTCCTCATCTTGTACTGGTGCACTGCGTGTAGACTGCACCAGGCGCCAGGTAAGCCCACGTCTCCCGCTGTCCCGGGTATCGTGCCCACTTCGGTGTCCAGGGTGCAGAGAGAGGTCGAGGATCTCGCTGCTGCTCTTCGTGCACCCTCCTTTCCCCACAGCCTGCTACCGGGGAAGGAATCTGGGCTCGAAGTGGCGATCGCCTCCAGCTGCTCGGCGGGCGACAGCTCTCTCCAAGCTGCGTAGAGGTCGGAGGGGCTGGCGCTAGGGGACTCGAGGATCTGCTGGTGACCGTCGTGAGAGAGGAGGTGCCACAGTGCTATGCGCTGATGGCCCTCTCTGCGATCTTGAGGTTCACGGGCAATGCGTACCCTCTCCGCCAGCTGGTTGGCGCGGTTCACGTGCTCCTTCGGCGATCGACTCCCAGAGCGTATGCGGCTACGAGTGCGCTCCCACATCTTATCCACCAGGTCCTTGGCAGCCTCCGGGGATTTGCGCAGAGCTCTGCGAACCTTTTGCATGGCGACTTCGAGGGG
>LGRX02029301.1:0-26203 GCA_001247695.2 Cymbomonas tetramitiformis | reverse complement strand
CCGTGGGGATGAGCCGCGGGTGGTGAGCTGGAGAAGCATTCAGACTCCAGCGTTGCCAGAGGGTCTTTCGGCAGGTCTGAGGTGGGGTCGATCACTCCTGCCTCCTTCAACCCCTCACGAACGTCCTTGTCTTTGAAGTCGGGTCTTCTGGACAGGGCGTCTGGTACCAGCAGTAGCGCCCCTTTGATGTACTCCATTCTCGGGACTCCCACCTCCACCAGATCCATGTACCAGCGTGCCTGTCTGCGGCTGAGCTCTCTGCCAGGTTCCATCAGCCATTCAAGGGGGCGGTGATCACCCTGGATGCGGAAGTTGGTGAAGATGAGGTAATGCCGCCAGGTGACGGTGGTACAATGGTGTAGAGCACCTAGCTCACGCTCGCCGGTGTGATAATTCTGCTCGGCGGCTGAGAACTGGCGGCTCTCGTATGCTATCACGCGCAGCCCAAGACCATCTCCATTGTCTTGCATCAGTACTCCCCAAGAGCGATGCCGCTAGCATCCGTCTGCACCACGAAAGGTGCTGTGCCGTCTGCGGCACCCTTAATGTTGGGCAAGGCGAGCACTGGCGCTGAGGTGAGGGCCTTCTTCAGCTCCTCGAAGGCCCACTGCTGCATGGGACCCCACTCCTAGGGTACGTCCGACTTGGTCAACCGGGTGAGGGGCTGAGCGATCTCGGAGAAGCAGTGGATGAACCTGCGGTAATACCCCGCCAGGCCCAAGAACTGCCTGACGTGGGTAACCGTCTCCAGCTCGGGCCAGTCCCTCACTGCAGCCACCTTGTCGTGTTGGGGTCTGCAGCCATCTGCGGAGATGCAGTGACCAAGGAACCGCAAGGATTTCTTCAACAGTTGGCACTTGGACCTCTTGAGGAAGACGCCCTTCTCCCTGCACGTCAGGAGCAGTTGTTTGACGTGTTCGTAGTGCTCTGCAGCGGTGTTGCTGAAGACGACCACGCCATCGATGAAGATCCAGACAAATGGGAGATGGCCCAAGGCCCGCTGCATCCGTCGCTGGTACTGAGACGGTGAATTCTGCAGCCCCTGCGGCATGACCAACCACTCATATGACCCCATCTGGGTGGCGAAGGCGGTCTTCTCGACATCCCCTGGTGCCATCGGTACTTGCCAGAAGCCATCCACCGCGTCGAACGAAGAGAAGAACTTCGCACCCTGCATCTCGTCGAACATCATCTGGATGTCTGGGAGAGGATACTTGTCCTTAACTGTCTGGCGGTTGAGGAGCCGGTAGTCGATCACCAGTCGCAGCTCCTTGGGGTTCCCCGGTTTGGGGACCATCAGACAGGGAGCTGCATAAGGGCTGGAAGAGGGTCGGATGTAGCCCTTGGACATCAGGGTCTCCACGCGTTCTCGAAGTTGGCGGAGTTCCTCTGCAGACTTCTTGTAGATGCGCTGGCAGGGCGGCCCCTTCTTGCTCAGGAGAGTGACTGCGCAACCACCTTCCGCCAAGGATAACATCCACCTGTATGCCCAGTGGTAGGATCCGGAGGGCAAGGGCGTTCTCCGTATAGGTGCCCGTGGTGGTGTGCGTGTTAAACTTAGCGTACGCGGTGGCGCCAGTGATCTTCACAGATCCATCCGCCAAGGTGACTCGCATCTCGGAGCCGGCTCGTGTCGTGAGGCCACATCGCTTGGCGCTCTGCTCCGAGATGAAGTTGTCAGAGGCCCCCGAGTCGATCAGCACCTTGACCGTGTGCCCTCTGAGGGTTGCATAGAACACCAGCAGCAGCGGTCCTTCTTCGTCATGTGCTGCTGCGAGGGTACCCTCAATGTCGGTCTTCCACTGAACTCCCCCATCCGTGCGTATGCTTTTGCACTTGAGGTTGGGGAGGAGGTTGTCCGAGGCCTCGCGGCATTCTTCCAACGTTTGCCTACACGCGGCGTAGAACTCCTCATCCAGCAAATCAACATCTTCAGTCGGATGACTGACGAGGTTGTCTACACTCGCCGTCAGCAGGGTGCCCGCTGAGGTGCATTCGCTCGAGGTGGGGCTGACATGAGTGGTGTCGCTGGTGGTAGGGCTCACATGGGTGGTGTTACTGGTAGTAGGGCTCACATGGGTAGTACCGCTGGTGGTAGGGTTTACATGGGTAGTGCCGCTTACTGTGGGGCTCACGTGGGTAGTGCCGCTTGTTGTGGGGCTCGCATGGGTAGCGACACTATTGATGAGCCTGCCATGGGTGAGGGGATCCTCGTCATGCTGAGGGCTGCCAGTAGGGGAGTTGTGGGCGAGTTGGTGGGAGCTCTGGTGGTCAGTTCTCGTCTCAGGGGTCCCAGCTGCTGCCATCTGTTGGGTGAAGCAGAGCGAATTGACCGAGGACTCCTCTTCCATCACCTCAGGGTCTTCAGCGATGGGGTGGCTGTCGAGACGGGGCGGCGCTTCATCTGCTTCATGCGTTCTGACGGTGGTCATCTGTTGGGTGAAGCAAAGCGAGCTGGGTGTGGAGGTCTCCTCTGTCACTACGCAGTCAGATGGACCTTCAAGGTTTCCTCCCGGGGTAGCCGGCGCGTTGTCATGGTGCGAGGATGTCGTCTCTGTCGTGGGCTCGACCAGTGAGGATGATGGAGGGGATGCTCCCAAGGGGCTGGTGCCCAGCTTCCTCATCTTGTACTGGTGCACTGCGTGTAGACTGCACCAGGCGCCAGGTAAGCCCACGTCTCCCGCTGTCCCGGGTATCGTGCCCACTTCGGTGTCCAGGGTGCAGAGAGAGGTCGAGGATCTCGCTGCTGCTCTTCGTGCACCCTCCTTTCCCCACAGCCTGCTACCGGGGAAGGAATCTGGGCTCGAAGTGGCGATCGCCTCCAGCTGCTCGGCGGGCGACAGCTCTCTCCAAGCTGCGTAGAGGTCGGAGGGGCTGGCGCTAGGGGACTCGAGGATCTGCTGGTGACCGTCGTGAGAGAGGAGGTGCCACAGTGCTATGCGCTGATGGCCCTCTCTGCGATCTTGAGGTTCACGGGCAATGCGTACCCTCTCCGCCAGCTGGTTGGCGCGGTTCACGTGCTCCTTCGGCGATCGACTCCCAGAGCGTATGCGGCTACGAGTGCGCTCCCACATCTTATCCACCAGGTCCTTGGCAGCCTCCGGGGATTTGCGCAGAGCTCTGCGAACCTTTTGCATGGCGACTTCGAGGGGGAGAGAATACAGATCTCTCTTCCAGCGCCACGCAGTTAGCCTCTTCTGCGGGTCTGCGAGGTTGGACTGATAGTTGGACAGTGATAGGACAACACGCGGTCGGGGGCGAAGATCGCGGGGCTCTCCGCGGTTGCTGCCCTTAATGGGGGGTCTGTGCCGGGGGACTCGCCGCCCCCTCCGACCCTCGATCCTTGCCTGTGTATAAGCAGGGCCGTCATCAAGAGGTAGTGACGGCTCATCGAGGGGGTTACTTTCTGCAAGAGGGTGGCTGGTCAGGTCATCCCTCGGCAGCGATGGGGCACCAGCTGAGCGGTAGGTGCGTCGCAAGCGGGTCCCAGAGGTGAAGGCCACGCTCTTGGGATGGGGACGGTGGCCCCAAGGGTCTCTGCGTCCTCGGGCGCGTCGGGGTTCCACTGGCTCTGACCGCTTCTCCAGGGCGGAGAGGGTCTGATCGTCAGGACATGACCTCACTTCCTCGAGGGGCAGGGTCTGGGGCTGGTCGCCGGCCAGTCATTCATCGCTCTCCACCGGAGGAAGGCCGTCACCCTCCACAAGCTCGATACCTGCGAGGGCCGCCAGGGTCTGGTAGCTCTGCTCGTCCTCACAGGTAGCAAGTGCCAAGACCTCCTCGGAGAACTCCTCTGGGACGCCATCCACCGAGGAGATGTCCTCCTGCTGCTCGATGGCCCAGACGACGGCGGCCACAAACCCAGGGGAATTTGCCAATCGAGCGGGTGCATTGGCCCTCCACTCCTTGAGCTTAGCCTCGTCCGTGCAGTTACGGACGATGTGCTCCGCAGAGCCGCAGGCGAAGCACCGGCGGACTTTCGGAGCGTCGGGGCGGGAGAGGCCAGGTGGTGGTGGCAATGGGGCCACTGCCGCGGCAACGGTGGTGGCAGGCCCATTCTCCAGCATGGCAAGAGCTGGGCGATTCGAAGAGGGGGTACGCCTGAAGAAGGGGGTGCGAGGTGATGGGTTGGCGAAGGAAACAGTACGGGGAGGACGGTCTTGAGAGCGCCTCTGAGCCGCCTCCGTGTCAATGTCGCTCTCCACCTCCTCAGCGCCTTCCCGAATCTTCAACAAGGCGTTGTGGGTGCCTGGGATATCGTCAGCGACGGCCTTCCTTTCCCACTCTTCTGGTTTGGAGACATCCAAGTGGATGGCTCTCAGGCGCCACATCACCTTTGGTGCATATTTTATCCCTCGGCGGTACGTGGAGAGCATCGACAGGTTGGACATTTCCACGCAATTGGGGACTCTGCCAGCCAGGAAGTTGACGGAGGCCATACAGTACGAGTCTCCAACCGCGAAAAATACTCCGCCGCTGTCTCGTTCGTCGCCTGCCTCAGTGCAATGGCCTCTCCGTGTGCATTCTCCAGGTAGGCCTGTGTTAGAGAACACACCGCCAGATCGCTGAAGAACACGTCCAGCTCTATGTAGCGCCGGTGCCAAGCCTGGTCAGACCCGAAGGTCCCCGCCGCACGCTCCAAGAACTTCTTCTGCTGGTCCTGAAGAGTGTGCTCCTTAAAACTCCAAAGGAGGCTCGACACGCTCGCCTGGTACGCCGATACAGATGGCGTACAGCTGGGAGTGGTCAGCGCCTCAATCACGATGGCCTCTTGGAATATCTTCCGCACCATGTTGGAGTAGTGCTCCAACTGCGTCAGGAGGCCATCCTTGTCGGCCGACTTGGTGTCGGACGCGGAGCGAGGGAATCTGGACACACTCTTGATCAGCTTCTGCACCATCTCCTTGGTCTTGTGCTCCAGGCGGACCTCGTCTGAGGATGCTCGCAGATTAGTGCCCTGCGGCAATCGGACGATGCCTGGTACGAAGGGGGTGGCGCTGGGAGAGAGTGCGGGGTTCGCAGCAGCGGTAGAGTGAACGGGATTTGCGGCGGCGGAGTGGGGGAAACGGGCTGGAGGTGGTAGTCCTGGGGCATGCGCGGGTGGGAGTGCAGGCGCGGGATTTGTGGGGACTGCAGTCGAGGTGGGCGGTACTGCAGGGGTTGATGGTGGAGCGGGGAGTGGAAGAGGTGTATGGAAGGGCAGGGGTGTGGATGGTTGTGCGGCCACCACGCTCATGCTCCGGTACCAATCGGAGTTGCTGACTTCTGACCACGCGGCGAGCCCGTCCTGGTCGAAGTTCTGCATCTCCGACTCCCGCGCAGTGGCAGGGATCCACTCCCACACTGGCTGCCCCATGCTCGTAGACCGCACATTGGCTGCGGCTGGGCCCCCCATTGCCATATCCATGACCTCGCGGTCGACCATGAGAACCCAGGTCTCCACACGAGGGTTGGTAAGTGGTAGGGGTGCGTGGTGTAGGCGGCCTCCCATGCGCGCATATGCGGTCAGCGGCGCTCCCAGCAGGTGCATGATCCTGAACAGAATGGCGTCGCCCTGCACCCCAGCCCGGCGGCGTTCATCCCATGGCAGGGAGACGGTTGCCGCGCCTCGCACCCCCGCTGACTGGTGCACCCACAATGACCCACCGTCGTGGGTGACGAAGAGAGCCCTGACCTCTGGGTACTGAGGGTAGGAGGGCTCTGGTGCGGGATCGTCAGGGGGCCCTGGTGGCGAGTCGCTTGAGCTGGGGTCTCCGGGCTCCGATTCAGGGTTGCCACCGCCGTGTACTACCGTCTCCATCGACTGCCGCCGGCGAGCCACCATCATGTTGAGGGGGTCCGGCCGACCCTGAGTGGGAGGTTCGGCGGGAGCGGTTTCCGCGACAGTCTGGGACACTGGGGGGGTTACGCTGTCAGCGGCGTCCGCCTCGAGTGGATGGTTCGCCGACAGGGCCCCCTGTGCGCTGCTCTGAGGGTCGCCTGGAGGGGAGGCTCCTGCAGAAGCCGTCGCGCCAGGCAGGGCGAGTCCCCTCGAGATCACCGCGGAGATATCCAGGGCCTGTACTGCCGCCAGGACTTCCCTGCGAATGTGCTCGCTCCGGCTGCTCGCGTCCGAGTAAGGTGACTAGGTATTTTTTTTGGTAAATTACCGGTAAGAGTATTACCGGTAATTTACCTGGTAATACCAACCCCCCGTATCGCCTTACTTTACATACTTAAGGGTTTACCGGTAAACTACCACGGTAAGGCGGTATTACCATGGTAATTTACCAATTACCACTAAAATTTACCAATTTTTCCCAGTCTGGGATCTCCGATTGGGCGACGCTGGATACTTTCGGGTTTTCCGGAAAAGACAAATCGATAACCTCGACGGAAACTGTCACGGACGAAAGTTCACTTTGCACTTTCCTGCCCCGACGCGAGAGCACAACTCTCTTCTCTTTAATGGTTTAATCTTAAATCCACATCAGTAATCTGGTATGGCGTCGTGTGATGCTCCTGACGAGGAGGAGGAATACCACGGCTCGAATGGATAAATAGGGCGTGAGATATGATCAAAATGGTAAATGACCCGCCACTTTGCAGACACAACCCCAAACATGCATATCGGCATCCTATACATACACCATATAGCGGGGTCGTGTAGACGTGCCTACATATGGCTAGAAACATTTATATATAAGGAAATGAGTAAAATTGGACAATCGAATGCGAAAAATAAAATAGTAGATACTTAAGAAAAATAATCATCCTGTCTGTACTTCTGGAAAAAGAATATCGATTGATAATATACTCGCATGGCGTAGCATACGCCATGTGATGCGCCCACACAATTGTAATGATCAACCCCGACCCATAGCCACAAAAAAAAAGTCCGAGCCCCGATGCAACCTTTAGGTTATTCCTTGCTGGCGGTATTACTTGGGTATTACCGCCTAAAATATTACCGGTAAATTACCCGGTATTACCACACCCCATATTCGCATTACCGGTAAAGTAGTCACCTTACGTCCGAGTCAGAGCCGGACCTGTGGGCGGCCCTCCGCCTGCGCTCAGCCCGTGCCTGCGTGCTTCGGCTGCCCCTGGTCCCCGTGCTGGTGCGGCTGACGTCCGTGCCGGACTCGGGGTGGGAGTGATCAGATGCATGGCTCAGACCTGGAATGTGCCGGCCGTGCGTCGCGGGGCCCGAGGATACTCTTCGGGAGCGTCGACTCCGGCGGGTCTCTGAGGCTGCTGCCACCGCGGGGAGATGTCGTACCAAGAGCTGGGCCCCGCCCGAGGCGCTCTGCTGAGCTCCGCTGTCAAGGGGTACCTGCAGAGGATCTGGCAGGGCTGCGGCGCCGATACTGATGAAGTGCTGCAGCGGTGAGAGATCCGCACCAGAGTCATGAAGCGCGGAGGTAGCTGGTACCAGCTGATGGGGCTGCTGTGGCTGTTGTTGCGGCTGCGGCCGATGTTGCTGCTGCTGCTGCTGCTGTTGCTGCTGCAACTGCTGCTGCTGGAACTGCTGCTGCTGTAACTGCTGCTGCTGTAACTGCTGCTGCATCGGTTCCAGTGACTGCTGCTGGAGCCACTGCTGTTGCTGCTGCTGGTACGCGAGCCACTGCTGCTGTTGCTGCAGCTGTTGTTGGAACGGTGTGGGATATGAGCCCATGGGGTGGTGGGTTCCCAGTGTGAACGGCACTGGTGACACTCCCCCAGCGAGGGGCGCTGATTGGGGCAGTACCCAATTGACGCCGTTCCATACAGCCTGTGCGGGGGTGCCATCCGGCATGGTATATGGGCGGGGCACCGCAGTGTAGGGCATGGTGGTGCCTGGATGTGGAAGGGGGTGAGCGGAAGCGTATGTGGTAGGAGATGGGAAGGTGATGGGGGAGAACAGTGGGTGGTGTAACGACTCTGTGCTGGCACCCATGCTGGGAAAGGATTCTGATGTCTGCTGTGACATTCTGACTGCTGAGCTGGTTGAGTTCACAGACTGGGTGTGGCAATAGCCACAGGTGAGCAAAAGTAGTGAGTGCTCGCCTTTTTATTTAATCAGTCTCGTCCTCGTCGATGTCACTCTCTGGAGGCGAAGGAGCGGGGCTTCCAGGTGGAGATGGGGGGACCCAAGGCCACTCGTCGATCACTTGTATTGGGAATGAACCAGGGAGTGCGGGGAAGGCTGTTAGGTCTTGGGTGTGCGGGTAGTGGAAGTGGTAGTTTCCAACCTGATGCCACACGAAATTGTGATACACTGGTGGGATAGCCAGCTTGGCTCTGCCCAGGCGTTCAGTCGCTGTTCTCCTCTTCGTCGTCAGAGGAAGAGGGGGAAGGAGGACCGCTGAAACCGCTCTGCCAGAAAGCGCCTGCTGGTGGGTAGGTAGGGTCTGGAGGGAATACCCACTTAATAGGTCCTTGCTTCCACCACGCTCTTCTGCATTTGTCTGGGTCTGGGGGTACTGCCATACACCAGCGAACTCAAAATTTGGCCAGGGCTCCGCGACACGATTTTTGAGTGCCTAGGCGCGCGAGCAAGGGTCAAGCAGCAACGAAAGGAAGGGTGCCAGGTCCAATGCAGAGGTCCAGTAAAGTCCCAGACGGTATTTATGCTCCGTAGGTCCCAAAAAAGCTCCAGTCAGGGCACTGCTGGAGGATACCAGGAGGTGCTGAAGAGCTGCCAGAAACGTCCAGGAACTGCTGAAAGCGCTGTTTGGTGGAGCTTTCCCCGCTGCTGATGGCCGTGTGTCGCAAACCCATGCCATGTCAGCATGTTGCGAAAGTCTGGAACCAGTCGCATCGCATTTGTCGCGAGGAAGCCACACTTAAGGGCTTTTTGTGGTGCAGTTTTTTAATTTACCAATATATAAATCGAAACTGATCGCGTCGCTGATTGGCTTAGCAAGCGTCTGCAAAACCATCTCGTTTTTGTCGTGCGATCCCTTTTCCTTGTCGTCCCATATTCATGGTGCCTATCTCAGGTGCTCGCACTTCTTATTGGCGGTTATGCGCGATCAGTCGAAAACATCTCATGTAAGCCACCCTGAAATCTGTAGCACGTGCGCCTTCTATAATTATACAAAAAAACACGTGCTCCTTGTACGTGCACAGTCAGCTTTATGGTATTTCGCGTGTGACCCATATTCATGGAGTTTATCTAATCTCATGGCTTCTCTGATTGGCGATCGGTCGGAAATATCTTTTATACGCCATCTGAAATCTGTCGCGCTGACCAGTTCGTACTATTCCAGTGCCTATGATGGAGGAGCTCAAACGACAGATCATTAAATATGTCGAGCTGGGTATCCTTCGTCCGTCATCATCACCATATGGATGTCCAATCATTTTCGCTCCTAAGCCAGGGGGGAAGTGGAGGATGTGTTGTGATTATCGAGCCCTTAATAACATCACTATAAAGGACACGTATCCATTGCCACCTCACGATACCCTTCTTGAGCACGATGGTTTAGCAGATTTGACTTCAATCAGTTCTTCCATCAGATTCCTATACATCCAGATGACATTCACAAAACAGCAATACGTACCAGATACGGTTCATATGAGTGGACAGTGATGCCTTTCGGGTTAACTAACGCTCCTGCAACCGCTCTACGTGTTGGGAATCGAGCATTCTTTGACTTCATCGATCAGTTCTTGGTCACTTTCATGGATGACACCATAGTGTACAGTCCAGATTTTGACAGCCACGTGAAGCATATTCGACAGTTCTTACAGCGCTGCAGAGATCATCAATTCTACATCAGGCCTTCTAAAGTTGAGTTGTTCGTCAGATCCATCGATTTTATCGGACATCATATATCTGAGGCAGGCCTATCCATCATCGAAGACAGAATCCGTGCAGTCATGGCTATTCAGCCTCCAGTGTCGTATGGTCCAACCGTTGGTAAACAGCCTCTACGCCGTATGGCTAAAGATGGCAAGTCATCTCTTCGGTCATTCTTGGGCATGGTCGGACAGTTTAGGAGATTTATACCAAAGTTCTCCAAGATTGCCGAGCCGCTCAATCGTCTCCTTAAAGATAATGCAGAGTTTGTCTGGGAATCTGAGCAGCAGCAGGCATTTGATAATCTCAAAAGTGCCATCTGCCATGCTCCAATACTACAGCTTCCAGATCAGAAACTGCCATCTATTATGGAGGTCGATGGATCAGGCACACACGTTGGTCAAGTAGTATTACAAGATCAAGGAAAAGGTATGAAGCCATGTGGCTGCCACAGCGTCACTCTTTCTGATACACAGAGACGCTGGCCTATTCCTGAGATCGAGCTATTTGCCATTGTGGAGGGCATCCGATTCTTTCGCCACATCTTGCTGGGAGCTCCTGAGACTATTGTTCGCTCAGATCATCAGCCACTGGTTTATTTCCAGTCCAAATCCACACTAAGCCCCAAACAGGCGAGGTGGTTGGATGAGCTCTCCGAGTACAACTTTCGAATAGAGCACATTTCTGGCGAGAAGAATAAGGTTGCAGATGCACTCACCCGTATTTCTACACTCTTTGAACTCACTGATTGTCTGCAACATATAGACGTCAACGAGGTTCCAGTCATTGACATACCGTCTACAGATTCTACATTCATTGCTCTTATATCTGCATCATCAGCTCATCAGCTTCACGACATTATTATATCTCAGTATGATCGTGACACATTTGCACAGACTATATTATCTAAGCTGGCATCATCGACATCATCACAGTTAGTCAGCAATTTCGAGCTCATTCAGGGATTGATCTATCGCAAGACCATTTTTGGCAGACAGCTTTACATTCCACCTGAGACTGCCAAAGTTCCTACAGATGACGGTGAGATCACACAGCTTCGCCACATTCTACTTCATGAGTGCCACTCAGCCACTATTTCTGGTAACAGACTCGAGTAGATCGTTCCGAAGGCGTTGCCTTACTCATCGACGTAAATGTTTTATCATTATCATTATTATTATTATTATTATTATTATTTGGTAATGTAGGCAAAAATCGCATGCTTCATCTATTGCGTAGCCGATATTATTGGCCAGGAATGACGAAGGCAGCCATTCAGTACATTCGGGAGTGCCCTGTGTGTCAACGCCAGAAAACGAGGAGACACAAACCTTATGGTCAGTCACATATACGATATTGTGTGCCTAAGACAAAATGGCTTGATGTATCTCTTGACTGGATTACTAACCTGCCTATCACCACTAATGGGCACGACAGTATATTTGTGGTAATGTGCCAATTCTCTCATCGCTGTCATCTCATTCCCTTCAACATGACCTGGACTGCTCAGCGTACTGCTTCAATATATATGCAGCATATCTTCAAGCTCCATGGTCTTCCGAGGAACATCATCTCAGATCGAGACCCCAGATTTACTTCTACATTCTGGCAAACACTGTGGAAATCTACTGGTACGAGATTGTCTATGACGTCTTCACACCATCCACAGTCGAATGCAAGCAATGAAAGGAGCCATGCCTTCATTGAGGACATCCTCAGGTATTTTTCATTATGTTTGATGCATGATTCACCATCCTCTGGTTTATAAACTGATTAGATAGTATTTTTCTCCTCGGGTGTTGTTGCAACGATACTTCAGCCAATTCGTGGGAGGACAAGTTGCCTCTGGTGGAGTTTGCAATTAACAACAAGGTTTCTGCAACTACTGGTTATTCACCATTTTATCTCGACTCGATGGCGCAGCCACTTTCGCCTCATGATCTGGCAATCACTATTCCGCCAGAAGCTCCTGTTCCAATACAGAATGCTATTCGAGATCATTTTGACCAGTACTCGGCTGTACATGCCAACGCGGTAGATAACATTTCCCGAGCAGCAGAGATCAGCCAAGCCAGATTCAATACGACTCACATGCCCCGGCAATATGCTGTAGGGCAGAAAGTTCTTCTACGGACAGAGTTTATCCAATGGACTGGTTTGACAGAGGCAGGCAGACACTTTAAGCAGCCATATATTGGGCCGTTTACCATATCTAAAGTGCTCAGCCATGGACGTGCTTATGAGTTAGATTTCGGGGATCTCAATATTCGTCGTATCCATCCGGTTCAGCCTGTATCCAGAATAGAGCTGTACAATGACTCAATTCAAGCACCTTTGCCTCTGCCACAGATGATCACCGAAGAAGGGCAACCACTGTTTGGGATATCACGCATACAGTAAGTACTCGGTAATAAGAAAACCCGCCAATAAGAAAGTGCCAGCTTTGCTGGAGGGGGGGGTACCCGATTTGGTGAATATTGCTGGCTGGCTTTTTTGAGCTATGAAATATGGGGGTGATAAGAAATGTGGGCGCTGGCGCCGTATTTCTTATTGGTGCGCCGCAGGCGGATTTTTTTTTAAATGTCGCATTTTCACTGGGTTTATCACTGAAATTTTAAGAAAATTGCTGGCTGATTGAAACAAAATGACCCACTATTCTTAGCGATTTTCATAGGACGCTGGCGCTGGGGGGGGGGGTACCCAAGTTGGCGAATATTGCTGGCTGGCCCCAAATCTCCGGTTTTCTTAACGCTGGGCATTTACTGTCCTCTCAGATAAGATCACTAGAGGTGTCAAGTACTATTTAGTGCGATATGCAGGCTACGGCCCTGAGCATGACACCTGGGTCAAAGCCACAGAGCTGACCAATGCAGCAGACATGATAGCTGCCTATGAAGGCTAACATTATATTAAGCCTAGCGACCTTACTTCTTGTAATATATATACTAATACATGTCGATCATCTATATACCTTGCTCTTAATGTTTTGTCATTATGTTGCATAGAAGCAGGAAATTGATCCTTCCTTGCTAAAGGTGTAGTGAGCCTTGTACCAAAATAATCATACCCTTGCACAGATACGCATACATGCGGGTACCATATCTGTGGATAAATGAAAACTGCTATGCTACCTTTGCCAGACCGTGGTTTGTCATTCGGATCTAGTGGCCAGTAATCCGCAGCTACCGGATACTGAGGTGGACGGAGTTGTGATCCTGAGTTATGCTTGACACGCATAACTAAAACGAATTTCACATTAGTACGTTGTCGAATCCACTCTATGAAATGTTCGTCAAAGCGCGCGTACCGGACCGAAAAATAAAAGGAGCACTGGGGCAGATCGGGTGAAGGATTTAAAGTGGACTCATAGAGACCCTCCAATATCTCGTTAAGCAGGGCCCACTCCGTTTGCATTAAAAACAAGCCCCAAAATCGGGCTCTCCATAGTATTTCTGTGAACTTCGGGGGAGTAAGCTCTCTGAAGGGAGGAAGAGGTGGATGCATTATATAAAGCCGTAAAGCAGTAGGGCAGAAATGCTACTATTTGTTTTTTAATCGTTAACACGAAACGAGCGGCAGCGCAATATCTATCCGTAACGTAAACCTCGGAAGATACCTTGAAACGTCACTCTGAAATACGATACGCAATTCATGGGGGCTACATCCTAAGAACTGTAAGGCTAAATGCCTAAGGTGAGGGTCTAAAGTGGACTCAGTTCCCCCCGATATCCTAAAACACCTTGAGGGACGCCTCATCGGTGTAAGAAGACTGGTACCGGCTCAACAACAAAGACATCAAAGACATATACAAAGGTATGCACCCTATATTGTGAGGTCACAACTCTTTTAAGAGGGGAGATCTGTCAGGGTTATGACCGATGGCATATGTGTCATACCTGTCATACCTGTCATACATGTCATGTCATGTCATGTCATGTCATGTCATGTCATGTCATGTCATGTCATGTCATGTCATGTCATGTCATGTCATGTCATGTCATGTCATGTCATGTCGTTTCATGTCATATGTTATAATGACATACAGTCGTCAGTACGGTCGACTGTGACATGTACAGTCATACCATCTGTCATCCACTCACCATGAGTGACATCTGTCATCGAGAGGCTGATCACAGCATCTCGATGATGAAGCAAGACAGTTCTTGAAGAACAAACTGTTCTGAAGGGACTCGTCTTCGCTTCAAGCATGAATTGAACACCATGCGGGTATCACATGGCTTATTCGATCAGCCGATACTGTTGTTCACCCAATGCCCTCGGGTTCACAACCCAATTGTGGTAGCACTTGAGAAGTGCGGGGGCATTGGCGTAAATGAGGGAGCATTGAGCTCGAGCAGCACTTCTGGAGAAGAGACTGCACTCATACCCACAATACTCTGCGCGTGCTATTGTCGTTCAATAATAGCCGTGCCATACATATCGCTTGCATAGCGAGCCTTATCATAGGATGCCAGTATGACCCATAGCCGATCTTTTGGGACTTGCCATGATAGGGATCGCTATGTAAGCGATATGAAATATGATATATAGCGCGGCTATTATTGAACGTTAACAGCTCGCGCAGCGTATGTGTGGGTATGAGTGCAGTCGCTTCTCCAGAAGTGCTGTTGTAGCTCAATGCTACCTCATTTACGCCAATGCCCCGCACCTCTCAGGTGCTACCACAATTGGGTTGTGAACCCGAGGCATTGGGTGAACAATCAGTATCGGCTGATCGAATAAGCCATGTGATACCCGCATGCTTGTTCAATTCATGCTTGAAGCGAAGATGAGTCTTCTCAGAACACTTCGGTTCTTCAAGACTAATCTTGCTTTGCCATCTCGATGCCAATACCTGGCCTCTCGATCCCAGGTGTCACTCAAGGTGAGTGGATGACAGATAGTATGACTGTTCATGTCACGGTCGACCGTACTGACGACTGTCTGTCATTATAATATATGACATGACATGACACGACACGACATGACATGACATGACATGTATGACATGTATGACATGTATGACACATATGTCATCGATCATAACCCTGACAGATCTCCCCTCTTAAAAGAGTTGTGACCTCACAATATAGGGTGCATACCTTTGTATATGTCTTTGATGTCTTTGTTGTTGTGCTGGTACCAGTCTTCTTACACCGATGAGGCGTCCCTCAAGGTGTTTTAGGATATTGGGGGGAACTGAGTCCACTTTAAACCCTCACCTTAGGCATTAGCCTTACAGTTCTTAGGATGTAGCCCCCATGAATTGCGTATCGTATTTCAGAGTGACGTTTCAAGGTATCTTCCGAGGTTTACGTTACGGATAGATATTTGCGCTTGCCGTCGACGCCTTTGCGAAGGATGATCGACGATTTAACGAACGATTCTCGGCCTTATATAGTGCACGCAACCCTTCCTCCACTCTTGAAGCTACTATGGAGGTTCACAGGCGGCATGGGGAGCCCGATTTTGGGGGCTTGTTTTAATGCAAACGGAGTGGCCCTGCTTAACGAGATTGGATTTATAATCCTGCTCCCGGTCTGCTCAACTCCTCAATATTTGGTCCGGTACGCGCGCTTTGACGAACATTTCATAGAGTGGATTCGACAACGTACTAATGTGAAATTCGTTTTAGTTATGTGCGTCAAGCATAACTCAGGATCACAACTCCGTCCACCTCAGTATCCGGTAGCGCGGATTACTGGCCATAGATCCGAATGACAAACCATGGTCTGGCAAAGGTAGCTTAGCAGTTTTTATTTATCCACAGATATGATATCTCGCATGTATGCGTATCTGTGCAAGGGTATGATTTGGTACAAGGCTCACTACACCTTTAGCAAGGAAGGATCAATTTCCTGCTTCTATGCAACATAATGATAAAACATTAAGAACAAGGTATATAGATGATCGACATGTATTAGTATATATTACAAGAAGTAAGGGCGCTAGGCTTAATATAATATTAGCCCTCATAGGCAGCTATCATGTCTGCTGCATTGGTCAGCTCTGTGGCTTTGACCCAGGTGTCATGCTCAGGGCCGCAGCCTGCATATCGCACTAAATAGTACTTGACACCTCTAGTGATCTTATCTGGGAGTACGTGTGATATCTCAAACAGTGGTTGCCCTTCTTCGGTGATCATCTGTGGCAGAGGCAAAGGTGCTTGAATTGAGTCATTATACAGCTCTATTCTGGATATAGGCTGAACCGGATGGATACGAATATCGAGATCTCCGAAATCTAACTCATAAGCACGTCCATGGCTGAGCACTTTAGATATGGTAAACGGTCTGACAATATATGGCTGCTTAAAGTGTCTGCCTGCCTCTGTCAAACCAGTCCATTGGATAAACTCTGTCCGTAGAAGAACTTTCTGCCCTACAGCATATTGCCGGGGCATGTGAGTCTTATTGAATCTGGCTTGGCTAAACTCTGCTGCTCGGGAAATGTTGTCTACCGCGTTGGCATGTACAGCCGAGTACTGGTCAAAATGATCTCGAATAGCATTCTGTATTGGAACAGGAGCTTCTGGCGGAATAGTGATTGCCAGGTCATGAGGCGAAAGTGGCTGCACCATCGAGTCGAGATAAAATGGTGAATAATCAGTAGTTGCAGAAACCGTGTTATTAATTGCAAACTCCACCAGAGGCAACTTGTCCTCCCACGAATTGGCTGAAGTATCGTTGCAACAACACCTGAGGAGAAAAATACTATCTAATCAGTTTATAAACCAGAGAATGGTGAATCATGCATCAAACAGAATGAAAAATACCTGAGGATGTCCTCAATGAAGGCATGACTCCTTTCATTGCTTGCATTCGACTGTGGATGGTGTGAAGACGTCATAGACAATCTCGTACCAGTAGATTTCCACAGTGTTTGCCAGAATGTAGAAGTAAATCTGGGGTCTCGATCTGAGATGATGTTCCTCGGAAGACCATGGAGCTTGGAGATATGCTGCATATATATTGAAGCAGTACGCTGAGCAGTCCAGGTCATGCTGAAGGGAATGAGATGACAGCGATGAGAGAATTGGCACATTACCACAAATATACCGTCGTGCCCATTAGTGGTGATAGGCAGGTCAGTAATCCAGTCAAGAGATACATCAAGCCATTTTGTCTTAGGCACACAATATCGTATATGTGACTGACCATAAGGTTTGTGTCTCCTCGTTTTCTGGCGTTGACACACGGGGCACTCCCGAATGTACTGAATGGCTGCCTTCGTCATTCCTGGCCAATAATATCGGCTACGCAGTAGATGGAGCATGCGATTTTTGCCTACATGACCAGAAATAGTGATGTTATTAAGGGCTCGATAATCACAGCACATCCTCCACTTCCCCCCCTGGCTTAGGAGCGAAAATGATTGGACATCCATATGGTGATGATGACGGACGAAGGATACCCAGCTCGACATATTTAATGATCTGTCGTTTGAGCTCCTCCATCATAGGCACTGGAATGGTACGAACTGACTGTGATGGTGGCTTATGCCCAGGTTCAATGTTGATGCGATGATATCCACCTTCAAACCGTTCTGGCCTGTGGCCAGCTGGAAGATCCTCCTGGAAAATATATGAAAAGTCTTCTCTGACTAGATCACGTGTTGCTGTGACCTTTGGGTCTTCCATAGTGGTGTCTGTGTCTGCTGCTGCCATGACCAGTTCACCATCGACCTCTGAGAGAAAAAAGAGATAAGCTACGGCTTCTTCAGCCGACCCACTGGATCGTATACGTCGTAGGTGCTTTCTCATAGTGGTGGCACTGACCAATTCCATTTCAGGAAGGTCATCTGAATCTGGAGTCTGTTCAACTCTGGATAGAACTGTACGAACACTGGAACCTGATGAGTGTTTTCTGGTGATCGTCATATTCTTGGACCGGAAGTCTATGTGTGGATTTCTTCTTTCCAACCAATCCTGTCCCAGGATGACTGTGAAGGGTTTCATATCAATGATGTAGAAATCTTCTGTATCCTTATACTTACCCAGCGTGAATGTAGCATTGGGAAGATAGGATGTACAGGGTAATTGGTTTCCTCCAGCCAATCCCACCGAGAATGATGATGAGTCTGTTGGTGCAATACCAAGCTGAGAAGCGAACTGTCTGTCGATAAATGACGATGTAGCTCCTGGGTCTACCAAGATGTGAGTACTCTGTCCATATACTTTCCCCTTGTGCAACAACAGCTTCTTCTGTGATTTCAGCTGTGCTGTCTGAGACTGCATCTGTGCGATGTGTTCTGAGGGAGTATCCATCTGCTGAAACTGTAATATCAGACTGGAAAAGACTTCTTCTGAGATACTCTCAACCCGGCCACTTGCTTCAGTGGCATCTTCAGGCTGATTTACCCTCGGGGTGCTCTCAACACTGGTACCTGTGCAGTACCCTGAGAGTTTCCTTGAGGAGCTGGAGCTGAAGCTGGAGCTGGAGCTGGAGCTGCAACTGCTGCATTGATGCTCTGCTGATTCTGTAGCTCCTTAACCAGGGTGTTGATTGTTTTCACAAGTTTGTTAGACTCGTTCTTAGCACCCTGATTATTCTGTTGCTGCTGTCCTCTGTATGGATTCTGAGCTGGAGGATTGCCTTTTATAGCTTTTTCTTCTGGTGTCTTGGTGGAGAAACAATCCTTTGTGACGTGATTGGTACGACCACAACGTTGGCAAGGCTGAGGAGGATTTGCTGCTGCTCCTTTTCCTTTTCCTTTTCCCTTGCCTTTTCCTCCTTTCCCTTTATTCCTTTGGGAATTCTGGTTGGCATTTTGATTCTGATTGCCATTCTGATTCTGATTCCAATTCCGATTGGATCTGTCATATGGCTTTTTGCCACGACCTTTGTCCTTATCTTTTCTGACCGGGCCTCCTGACTGTTCTTTCTGCCCCCTATAGTGAAGGGTCTCTGACTGCTTCGAATGAACTACATAATTCAAATCGAGCAGGATCTGTGTGGTTTGTGCCCACGACAGATTATTCCTTTCGTCCTCTGTTAGAAATCTGAGGTGAAACTGTTTGCGAAGATCTGATTCCATATTACTGATGAATCTGTCCTTTACAGTAATCACTCACCTTTAAAGAAAACCCGGCGATAAGAAACCAGCCAGCTTTTTTTTTTTTTTTTTTTTTTGGGGGGCTACCGAAGTTGTCGAGAATAGCTGGCTGGGTTTTTTGAGCTATGGAATACTCGAAAATAAGAAATATGGGTGCTGGCTGAAGAGAATTTTAGGCGATTTTCCAATTTCTTACGTTAAGCTGGGACATTTTCAACTGATATCCATTTAACCCCCACGACTCTTATGTTTCAAAAGTTATCATGCGATACAACATTTTTAATGTGCTTAGCAAGATGCACTTCGGAAATATCGATGGCACATGAAAGTTATTATCACACTAGAAACCATATCAATCTCAACCTCAGCGATGGTTTTTAAGATTTTTAAGAAACTGGCTGAGCTGGGGTGAGTGAACCGTCTACGGCTAAGAAATAAGCTGGCTGGATCAAGAGATCGTGATTGCTAATTCTTCGCGATTCCATAGGACGCTGGCGCTGGCGGGGGGGGGGTACGCTGATTGGTGAGAATAGCTGGCTGACCCCAATTCTCCGGTTTTGTTAAAGGTGAGTGATTATGTATCAAAGCATCATCCAGATCAACTGATGCTAAGGCAGCCAGTGATGTGAACGTGCGGAGATAATCTGCAAAGGTCTGGTTTCCCTAATTCAGTGCCATAAGATGCTTTTTGGCTACTGATCTTTTGTGTGGATTACCAAACTGACTGAGGAATGTCCTTCTGATACTTTCATACGTGGCATCTGGCTTTTTGGCCACGACCTGAAAATGATGTCTGTCATAGTTCTGAATGAGTGTCAGGAAGACTGTAATAAGATCCTTGTCTGGCACACCTGGATAGGTAAACTGAAAGTATCTATCCACTGTATCCAACCAAATCTCAGCATCCTGTCCAGCCTTATATTCCTTAGGTGGAGCCATTTTCACCTTTGGAACTAATGCGGATGGAGCTGGTGCTAAATGAGGTAAATGACCATCATCAGGGTCTGTGAATACTGGTGGAGCATGATCCTCTGTATACTCTTCGTCTGGTTCCTGTGGTTCTGTCTCAGGGTCTCTCTATCTACTCATGTCGGGTTTCATACGATTGTTGTCGAAGTACCCTATCTCATCGAATCTGGTATGGGTATCAGCGTAACCAGTAAGCCATTTGGGTATCTTAAACCGACTGAAGGCATCGTATGAGCCTAAGATATCAAAGAACCAGGTAGATGGATCTGCATTAATAGCTGGTATTTCTGCTACTTCTGCCATCTATAAGACAAAACACAACACCAACAAAAAACCTTCAACTGGCTGTGTGTGTGTGTGTGTATATATATATATATATGTATGTATGTATTTTGTACATGTATTATTTTTGTACATTGTTATAATGAGGTAATGTATGTATATATGGTTCCACCTTCTTCCCCCCTCAAGGAAGTGTGAACACACAGGCAGTTGTCAAGTGCCTTAATACCTCATAATGTAGCATGTAGTCCTTATAGGAAGCAGCTTATACAGTTTTAGGGTTGCTGCCCTACAGTCCTTGGGTTGTCGCCCTACAGTTTTTGGGTTGTTGCCCGACAGTTTTTGGGTTGTTGCCCGAAATAATTTCATAACTGTGCTGATTTCAGCATGACATAAATGCCAAACACAGAGTGTTTTGCTATTATTTAGCGGCATTTCAGGGTGTATAGTGTTACAGTGACCCTTATCACCCACCGTGACATTAAGGGTGTTACTTGATATCAGTAACACTAAATTATGTCAAATTAAAGCAGTATGAACTTTTTCGAAGAAATTGAAGCAAAACTGCATTTACTATATCACTGTATATCACGTGGTATTTAGGAGGTATGTTACACCCCTGTAACTGTACACGTGATTTTCAGGGTGTTACAGGGTGTTACAAGTGTTGTACTATTTTGGGCATATTTATCAATAGCTGAATAAATAGAGTAGCGAAAAAAATGAAACCCAAATTTTCATTTTGAAATCATACGTGTGAGTTTTTCACGTATTTAGTTACAACAACTATGTACACCCCTAGGTGTTACACACAAGATATTTAGGGTGTTACATGAGATATGACTGTGCACATAATGTGTTTCAGGTACCTTAATAGGTATAAAATGATAATCCGTGAAAAAATGGAGTCCGAATTTCAATTTTGAAATCTCCCGCAATGGGATTTTACCCATTTTCACCATTTCTGGCCACTTATATATATATATATATATATACTACAGTATATATATAGCGGTGTGTGTGTGTGATGTGCAACTTACCGAACTCATGTAACTTATCTCACTTTTGCACATGATATTTTTCATGGCATTTTAGTGAAGATATCTGATGGTCAACATGTGTGGTTGCACACACATATGGGTTTTGCTGATTGAAACCCATGGACAGTGGACCAAAACCCAATGATATATATTAGGTGTATCAACTTTAAGTGCTGTCACTTAAGTGATAACTTGTCAGTAACCTATCATCTACTTACTGAAAGAGTATCAAATGATATCTTTAGATTCCAAGTAGATCTGGACAAAGCTTGATAGATAAAACAGACTATTGGGAATAAATGAATCTCGATCGTCGTCTAAAAACCTTCATTTTGACACAATTTTCGTCGTCTAAAAGTTACTGCCACGTCATCTGAAAAGTGCCACGTAAGCGACACGTAAGCGACACGTAAGTCGTCCCGCAATTTTTATTACAAAATGTTACTGGAATTATTTATTTGTGCATGATACTTTCGTACTCGGCGAGTCCCGGTAGATTTTTTGTTGCATTTTTGTTCATATGCGTGCATATCATGTACAAGTATGCAAATATGGGTACATCCATGTGCAATTTAGGCCAACATGCACGGTACACGTTTATGAATGTGCGTATATAGGTGCTTCAATTCCCGTAAAATAAGTTGCAACTGAGATGGGTACTAGCATATGATACACAAATCTATATCATCATACAAATTTATTCAAAATACACCAAATATTTGTCTATGATGTCTTCTAGGCAAGAGATTTCGATCATTTCACCGTGCTAAGGCTACTATATTGCTGATACATTGGAATCTATATCTTCAATCCACAATTATTTGCGGTACTTGTAGGTTTTATTTCCCTCGATAGCGAGGTAACGTTGACGGCAATGTTGATGCTCTATCGGAAAACATAAATGGCAGAGCTTTATTGGTCAAGGCAATTGCATCGCACGCAATATAGGTCGATTTCCTCTTCTCGTTGATGCCGCGGAATAATAAGCGCCCAAGTGACGTCGATTGAAATGACCAGTGTCCTTGGGGTAACCCATTCGTTCCCTATTGGGCTCTGGTCGGGATAAAGTTCCGGTTCTTGAAGGTCAAAAAACATGTATTTCCGAATTCTCCAGGTGTAGCGCCACCAAACGATCCCTAAGTCCTGTCGGACATGTCTGTCCTCGTAGGGGATGTTTAAGAACTTACATATCATCCAGCTGTCTACATTGCATTGAGGACATCGCATGTGGACCATTCCATGTGTATTGATAGCGTCTGCAGTGGCTTCATCGCGATCGCGTGTCCCATAAACTCCGAATCGTAGAATTGAAGGCTTAACGTGGCCACGATATTGCAGGATTTTATACCTGTAGATAACAATGCTTGCAAGGTGATTAGCAGTTGAAGCGAGCGTCGCCCATAGCAAAAGTCGAAAATATAAATTGTGAGGATAAATGTGGAGCTATAATACCTGCAGATGGCAATGCTTTCAAGGTAAGTAGCAGATGTTTGAAGGTATGGTTGAAGGTGCGTATGTTAAAAGAAACAAGGGGAAATGAATCTTCAAGGGGCGGGCAAGAGCTTTTGTACCTGGTCGTGAGTGGACCGCGGGTCGTGCAAGAGTAGTGTACTTTTGGTCCAATCAGCTTCGTATATCTCGCACATGCGGGATCACTTAGTCGCCGATTCCCGTATGCAAATATGGGCACATCCATGTGCAATTTAGGTCAGCATGCACGGTACACGTTTATGGATGTGTATATTCGGATGCTTAAATTCCCAGAAAACAAGTTGCAACTGAGATGGGTACTAGCATATGATACACAAATCTATATCATCATACAAATTTAATCTATATACACCAAATAATTGTCTAGGATGTCTAGGAGCACATAAATAAGGGTAAGTGTTGGTGTATTAAGCTAGCAGAATAATACATTAGTGTAAGTATCTAATGTGAACTTGCAAATATAAAATAAAGACTGTACACAAGCGTATATGTTTCCTAACGGCAGTTGCACCACTTTCCATCATCATCATTCTCGGGAGAGGCATCGGCGCCGATCAACTCGGGAATATAGTCCGTGGGAACCGGCATTGTCACTGGGGTTCCTATGTGAGCGACGCCTTGCTCGTCGGAGTATACATGCTCATCTAACAACCTGTCGGAACTTGAACCGAAGGGCAAGGTCGTTTCGAAACACACATCGAAAATACCCCAACGTGCATTTGTTGCCTTCCGCATTCCTGCACATATAACATTCATTGTAGTTCCTCCACAACATTCGAACAGTCATACCATGAGGAAGATAGTCAAAATTCCTCATTTTCATTCTGGGGGCAGTAGGGCATGTTGCATACATGCCAAGAACATAGGCAACAATACATTCTCGCTTGGATGGCATGGTTGGATGAGGTGGCAGGTGAAGAAAGTAAAGTGCCAAGCTGAAAAGTGAGTTGTGAGGACAAGGTAGGTGCTTAAATATCTCAGTCGTGTGGCCGTCGTGATTTCAGTTGGCCTATCAAATGACCTCTTTCAGGTGGGTCGGATCGAAGGCCCGCATGTCACAAACATAGCATGTCACAACATTGGAAATGTGAAACGTCGATAATAATTTCATTCAAAATATGTTCGAATACAATCATATTTAACGGTGTTCCAACGATAAGTCAATTTGCTCAATGACAAAGCTATATGCTGTCGCTATATAGCATCAATTCATCCGACGGAACTTGACCCAAGAGCTAAGCTCCTCTCTGAACACACGACAAAAAGGCTGAGTGAGCATTCCATGCCTTCGCCGTCGACGCATTGTGTATTGTAGTTCTCCCACAACTTTTGGATAGTCATACCCGGCGGAAGAAGAACTGTACTGCTGCATGGGTAAGACTCCCCGTGATTTTTGGCAAACTGGTCGATGTATGTGAAAACAGACTGCCGCTTGGATGGCATGACTATGGTAGAAGTAGAAGCAGGTGCGTCGCTGACGGGGAAAAGGGGCAAATGAGTAGTTTAGGCAAGAAATAGAGCTTATGATCTTGGAAAGTCTTGGACCTGCCGAATTATTAGCCTATCAGATACCCGGTACTAGTCCGCTCGGATCGAAGGACCTACAAGTACATACAGTATCTACTATTATTTTGCGACGAAGGCGTGTCTGCGAAGTCCATGATTATCCTGTCTGCATTGCCAATCATTCTATGAAAGCAACCTCTGAAGTATGATTTTCGGGCACCTTAACTTGCAGATGCACATCATCAACCGACCAAACGGAGTGAGACGGTAAAATGGATAAGAATATACAAAATCTGGAGCGTGTAAGTTGGAGTGTACAAACCCCATTCTTGCTGTATACTTCTGAAAGTGAGATGTTTTGAAAATTGTGGCGTCCCGCATTTCAATGCGCACCGAGGTAACGATTTGCCCGCCAGATATCTGCTGTCTCACGACGGGGCGACCCTTTGGCCGACCTGCAAAACATGCGACGCATTGGATTTCCCAAAAGGCTAGAAACTGCAGGTAGTCCCCATAGGACCAAGCACTCATGGAATTCCGTTCTGCTGGATGCCGCGTATCCCCCGGGCACTTAAACAAAGGTCGGCATCTTGCATATGGCTGTCCTAATATATGACCCCTTGCAAAACGACAGAAAAACTTATGCCGTGCGTAATCAGCTTTCCGACAAGTTTGGGGGGCTTTGCAGTAATTCGCAAGATAGCAGCCGGTACACGTTGCAAGTTGTGAACGATCTTGAAGCCCGCAGTGCAGGCAAACTGGGTACAAAAATTTCATCCGTAAAGGCAGATTATCATGCACGCTTGCGTCATACATTTGAAATTGTATCTTATGGTCCTCTTCCATCGATTTCTTGAGCGCTAGTTCTGAGGGCGAGGACTCTTCGGGGAACCATAGTAACCAAACGTTTTTATCTGGATTTTCCTTCCGCAAAGTAGCAAGTATTGTCATTGGAATTGATTGAACTGAGATGGATGGGAATAAAGGTGCGTCGATGAAGTGTCGAGCGGGGAAATGATTTTGGAAGAGAGGGGAATAGGGTTCATACCTCAATGGTCGTCGTGGTACCGCTCAACTTCATTTAACCAATATAATCAGGCAATCACAATGAAAGCGGAGGCATGTCACCCGCCCCATAAATGACATCGGTTCCACAACAACATATGTCGCCAATACTTTTGGAGAATATACTTTATTTACAATTGTCATATCAAGATATACCATACGTGTTTCATCAGCGTACTTCTGCACTGAGACAATAGGTTGTTAAGACTATCAACAAATATTGACCTAGGTGCTGGCACCATGTCCTAGCAGGGAAATCATCATTGCCTAGCGAGCTTTACTTTTCTTGTTCTGATCGGATCCCGGCTTTCCGCCTGGTGCCACTTTCCGCTTAGGTATAGGCCCCGCCTTCTTGGCGGCCTCAGCCTTCTGTTTCTTGGCGGCCTTCTCGGCCTCGGCCTTCTGTTTCTTGGCGGCATCCTCCTGTTTCTTGGCGGCCTTGACGGCCTCGGCCTGCTGCCGCTTGGCGGACTTGTCGGCCTCGGCGGCCTCGGCGGCCTCGGCCTGCTGTTTCTTGGCGGCATTGGCGGCCTCGGCCTCCTGCTGCTTGGCGGTCTTGGCGGCCTCGGCGGCCTCGGCCTGCTGTGTCTTGGCGGCCTTGGCGGCCTCGGCCTCCTGCTGCTTGGCGGCCTTGGCGGCCTCGGCCTCCTGCTGCTTGGCGGCCTTTTCCGTTTCCCTCATTTCGACCGCCGCCTTCTTCTCCCGCTCCTTCTCGACTTTCTCTTGCTCTTTACGATGTGCCTCTCTCTGCCTTTTCACCTCGTCGTATTCCTGCTTGCTCAACACTTCGTCGGCCAAAGAAAAAAATCCATCGGGAAACCTAATGCGCTCTTTCGCTGAGTCGACCATACCTTGCTCCCTGCATCCAAGACACCAGCACTTGTTAAAACCGATATACAAAGTATTTTTTCAAAACAAAAATGGATGTAGACATGAATGCTTACCTATCGAAAGCGACGGAACCCAATCCCAACATGTTGGCGGCTACCGAAGTGGTCCCCGAACCGCAGCACGCATCCAAGATGAAGTG
>LGRX02029300.1:0-48388 GCA_001247695.2 Cymbomonas tetramitiformis | reverse complement strand
CCTTGAACATATGCATACCACGCACCGAGCTTGGGGGAGTCATGTTTACATGCCCTTCTATCCCTGTCTCGTCACAGCCAAGAGCAGGGCAGCCCTCATCGACAACTGTGCACCTCCAGCCGCAGGAGCAGCATTGTGGACGGTGGGTATCGAGCTCGCCTGCCTTCACGGGGGCTACTCTCTTGACAAGTTGAGCTTCCTACCTCTACCTGCGCTGGTTGAGCTCACGACAGCTCCAGCTAGTACTCTTCAGCTCGACTCCAGCTGTATGCTACTGTACTGGCCAGACCTCATCAGTCTACTACTGGTCGGACGTCATCAGCCTACTACTGGCCCGACCTCAGTCTCTTCTCAGTAACGCAGACGGGGGCTCACCCGAGGGGTGCAAGGGCCCGCGCGCACTGAACTGCTTGATGGCCACTGTCTGGCTATTCCAACTGCGCACCCGCCCCAAATAATCCCACCCAACATAGAGCGCTCGTGAGACCGGCAACACCACTAGGCCTCAGGTTCGCGCGACACAGGTGCCGCACCGGATAGTCTGCGGAACGGATTTCCAGGATGCGGGCACAGCAACGCACGGTGCGTGGTGTCCTGTCTCAGTCTCAGTTTCACGGGACGCAGCGGCCGCAGCGGAGAGTTCACATTCACAAAGGGCGCTCGCCCGGGGACATGCGCTGCAGCGGACAGACCCTCGTGCACACTCGAGCAGCGCGGGGCGGCGGCTGAGCCCACCTGCCCAGCCAGACCTGCCCATAGGCGCCTTCTCCTATCAGCTTATCCTTTTTGATGCTGGCTTCGTCGATCTCCCAGGATTTGATACCGCTGTCACTCGGCAGGCCCGACTTGACGCGCCTCTCGCTCTCCTGGCGCTCCACAGGCGTGGCTGCTCCAGACGTATCCGTGCCTGACCCCTGCGCCAACAAACCCTTGCAACTCGTCAGCGCCAGCAAACCCTCGCAACTCGTCAGCGCCAGCAAACCCTCGCAACTCGTCAGCGCCAGCAAACCCTTGCAACTGATCAGCGCGTCCGCCTTCAGCCATGCTGCCCGGCACTCATACAGCCCTCGGCACCGCAGCGCCGTGGCGCCTGGCCGGGGACCGCGCTCTGCGAGGACCTCCTCGCTCGCGCCGCAGCGCTCCTCTCCGACACACCGTGAAACTGTATGGCCAGCTTCTCAGTGGCCGCAGAAGTGTGAGTGCCTTTTGTCGGATGAGCGCCAGCTGGGATCGCACCTCGAGCTGCTGCTCGTCGGCCATAATCTTCGCCCAAGCGTCTCCTGCGTTTTCGACTTGGTCATCCGAATCTTCCTCGGCAGCCATAATCTTTGCCCAAGCATCTTCTGCGTTTTCGCATGTGCTCGGCTCCTCCTCTGCGCGCGCCGCTGAGCCTGGCACCGCGCCGCCGCTCGCCTCGAAGCCGGGTCAGGCCGCCTGCATCAAACTCTTGAAGGCATGAAACACGCTGAATGCGAGAATTCCCATGCGATCATTTCCATATCAACTGCACATCCAAAAACCCAATAGGTTGCCAAATGCTGTCCCAGCTCGCACTCATCCGCGACTCCTTTCCCTCACTCCCAAAGAGCCAGAAGCATAATACTCCAGGGGGCGTCCAGCTTCCTTTGCAACCCCAACGTCCACAAGGACCAGCCCGGAAGTGCCACAGGCACAAATATATACATTGCTCTTGCAGCCCAAACCCTCTAGTGAACAAACCCCGAGAGACCCAAATCTTGGAAAGCCCTAGTCCCCACGCCATCATGGGGGGCGCCAGCCTGGAGGCAGACACTCCGCCTCGCCGCAGCTCGGGGCAACCAAGGGCATGGCAAGAACTGCTGGTGTGGCAAGAAGCGCACTGCACCGTCGGTGTAGCACTGCTGGTGTGGCAAGAAGCGCACTGCACCGTCGGTGTGGCAATGCTGGCCTGGCAAGAAGCGCTCTGCACCGTCGGTGTAGCACTGATGGTGTGGCAAGAAGCGCACTGCACCATCGGTGTGGCAATGCTGGCGTGGGAAGAAGCGCACTGCACCATCGGTGTGGCAATGCTGGCGTGGCAAGAAGCACAGGCCGTGGCGGCCAGCAGACACACCTGGTAGCCCGCGCTGCACCACATCTGGGGCGCTGCTGGACTCGTGGATGGCAGCCACGGAGCTCCGTGTGGCGACCAGGTTCTGCGTGCTGTAGGCCCGCTTCTGCAACTTGGACTGGCGGCCGACCAATGCCGAGGACTTGCGCCGCCGCAACACGGCCTCGCCAGCCGACGCCCTCCGCTGCATCCCCTCCTTTGGCCTCTTGCGTAAGGAATTCCTTCGGTCCAAATCCGAATCAGACCTGCCCGAAACAGCCCCCTTGTAAGATGTCAGGTGCCACCAGCTGAAGCGCTTTGTCTTCTGAAGCGCCCAAAGCGCTCCCAGCGAGTGCCGTCCGCAGGATCATGGAGGGCTATTTCAGTCTCCCAGCGAGTGCCGTCCGCAGGATCATGGAGGGCTATTTCAGTCTCCCAGCGAGTGCCGTCCGCAGGATCATGGAGGGCTATTTCAGTCTCCCAGCGAGTGCCGTCCGCAGGATCAAGGAGGGCTATTTCAGTCTCCCAGCGAGTGCCGTCCGCAGGATCATGGAGGGCTATTTCAGTCTCCCCAGCGAGTGCCGTCCGCAGGATCATGGAGGGCTATTTCTGCCTCTCCAGCGAGTGCCATCCGCAGGGATCATGGAGAGGGCTATTTCAGTCTCCCAGAGAGTGCCGTCCGCAGGATCATGGAGGGCTATTTCAGTCTTGGTCTGGATCAACACCCTGAAGTGGCCCGGTCGGGTCACCCACAGGGGGGCCGAAATCAGAAACAGAGGGGGACGAGGAAACCTTAAAAAGGGTGAGCTGATGCTGGAAACTAAGAAGTGAAGGACCATTGGGCATCCCGGTATGCATGCCCAACATCTGCGATGTCGATTCGACGGCTAGGAAGCAAAGTCCATTGAAACCCCTTGGATCGAAAAATGCGCTACACCACATCATGCTTTGCCAAGAACAGTATTGGCCCGTGCTCGTTGCCTTTTGCTGCCTCTGATGCTCCGGCGCCTGCGGCTCAGATGCTTTTCAGGCGCCGGAGGCCAAGCTCGCGGATATAAGGCTTACATAGGGGATGGACGCCATGGCTTATAGCCCCCCCCGGCTGGACCACCTGTCTGGGACGTCAGGGCGCGCACCTCAGCAGCTGCAGCAGCGTCCTCCGAAGGACTGGCGAGGGCTGCAAGCCCAGAGCGCCCACCAGGCACACAAGCGCCAGCAGCAGCGTACTCGTGCCCTGCGTCGAGGAGTGGTAGAACCAGAAGCTCGCCACGAGCCAGGCACCCTGCGTGCCTGTGCAGCCCTCCACGTAGGCGTAGTCGCTCTGGCCCGTGCTGCTCCACATCACCACGCGATAATCGTAGATCTGACCGCCACCCCCGAGTGGCCTGTGCCTCAGCAGACGGACCTCCAGCTCCGTCCAGCGCCTTGCCAACGCAACGATGCGGCCTGGACCACATCTGCGTGGGAGGAAATGAAGCAGACGGCCACGTCCTCTGGGGAAAATGGATGGCGCCAGGTCCTCTGGGGAGACCCGCCTGATGGAGCAATGCAGCCGGCTGGGCCGTACCGCGGCATGCAGACCGGTGCTATCCTTCCCCGAGGGTCAAGCGGGACTGCGGGGGCTGAGGAGGGCCGGCACATTATGGGGGAGCTTCGAGACACACCTCGTGCCTCTTCACGCCTTCATCCACGAATGTGTCGTGCTGTGAATCTGCAGTTCACGGCACCCACGGCGAGGTGAGGCCAGAGTGACACCCACAGCGTGAATTGTCCGGAGGGCTGCTCCTTCTAGTCGGTGCATACCGCCCCAATCAGAATACCTCGTGGGCTAGCGCCACGTCGCCAGCGCAGCCCAAGGCCCCTCAAATCGGCTCCAGCAAAAAAACTGGACCGACCTCAGATGCCTTGAATGTGGCGGCCTGCTGCACAGACTGCATTCAGCACGACGGAGCTCCAGCGCAGCCGCGGCACTGCTCCACAGAGGCGTTCGCAGAACGAGGCGCACGGCGATGGGGCGCTGCAAGCTCTAGGACATAGGGCGGTGTGGCGCTGCAAGCTCTAGGACAAGGGCGGTGGGGCGCTGCAAGCTCTAGGACAAGGGGCGGGGGCGCAGAAGTCGAGGATATGGGCGGGGCGCGGTGCCTCTAGGGACAGGCGGGGCGCTGCAAGCTCGGGAGGACAAGGGCGGTGGGCGCGCAAAAAGCTCTAGGACAAGGGGATGGTGGGCGTGCCTCTGGGGGTGACAAGGGCGGTGGGCGCCGTGCTCTAGGACAAGGGCGGTGGGCGCGGTGCCCCAGGGGACAAGGGGCGGGGGCGTGCAAGCTCCAGGACAAGGGCGTGGGGCGCTGCAAGCTTCTAGGACAAGGGGCAGTGGGGCGCTGCACGCTCGAGGACAAGGGCGGGGCGCGTGCCGAGGACAAGGGCGGGGGCGCTGCAAGCTCTAGGACAAGGGCGGTGGGGCGCGGCAAGCCGAGGACAAGGGCGGTGGGCGCTGCACGCTCAGGACAAGGGCTGTGGGGCATGTACGCCTAGGTCAGTGGGCGTGCTGGCAAGCTCGAGGACAAGGGCGGGGCGCTGCAAGCTCTAGGACATAGGCTGGTGGGCGCGCGGCCTGAGGACAAGGGCGGGGCGCGGTGCCTGAGGCTGGCGGGCGGTGGGCGCGGCAAGCTCGGTGACCAAGGGCGGTGGGCGCGGCAAGCCTAGGACAAGGGCGGTGGGGCGCTGCAAGCCCAGGCAGGGCGGGGGCGCTGCAAGCTCGAGGACAAGGGCGGTGGTGGCGGTGCCTGAGGACAAGGGCGGTGGGGCGTTGCAAGCTCTAGGACAAGGGCGGGGCGCTGCAAGCTCTAGGACAGCATGGGGGCGCGGTGCTTCTAGGACAAGGGCGGGGCGTTGCAAGCTCTAGGACAAGGGGCGGTATGCAAGCTCTAGGACATAGGGCGGTAAGGCAAAGCTCTAGGACATAGGGCGGTGGGGCGCAAAGCTTCAGGGATTGGGGCGGTGGGGCGCTGTGCTCTGAGGACAAGGGCGGGGCGCTGCAAGCTCGAGGACAAGGGCGGGGCGCGGCAAGCTTCTAGGACAAGGGCGGTGGGGCGCTGCAAGCTCGAGGACAAGGGCGGTGGGGCGCTGCAAGCTCGAGGACAAGGGCGGTGTGGCGCTGCACGCTCTGGGACACGGGCTTGCATTGCTAGCCTGCAAGCCTCCAGATGGTGTCCTCGTCAGCAGATAAGCCTCCAAGTGGCACCCGTGATAAGACATACGTATCTGCAGCTGAGGCATACGCATCTGCAGATGAGGCATACGCATCTGCAGATGGGCCTTCTCATGCCTCCGGGTGGGGTCCTAGTTTGCAGACGAGCCTTCTCATGCCTCCGGGTGGGGTCCTAGTTTGCAGATGAGGCTTTGGTTTGGGACTGAGTTTGCCTTCGAAGGTAACAGGAACACCACGTCGAGCGCCAACTGCACAGTCACTAAGACATACGAGCATGTGCGGCTGGGGGTCCTTCCTGGGGGTAATAGATCGCAAGGCCTGATAGCTGCAGTGCATGGTTGAAGGAAGGGGAGGGGAGGGTACGACGTGAAACACCCAGCAATGCAGGGCATATGCCCCTTGACCCGCCCGTCGTCCATCCCGGAGAATGCATGACGATGCAGGTACAGAGATGAAAGAGTCAAAAGATCGCAAGGGCCATCTGCACAGATGCCGTGCATCGAAGGCAGTCTTGGGATACTCTTGGCGGAGATTGGCAGGGGCGCACCTATCGAGAACGCTTGCCATATGGGGGACAGCTGGCTCCTCCGCTGCACCCCTCCATCCCGCTCGCCGCAGGCTCAGACAGCGAGATGACACACCATCCGCTCAGACAGCGAGATGACACACCATCCGCTCAGACCGCGAGATGACACACCATCGGCTCTGTGGTAGACAGCGAGAGATGACACACCATCGGCTCAGACAGCGATTATCATACCATCGGCTCGGACAGCGAGATAGACACACCATCGGCTCACCCGAACACAGCGCGCCACTCACATGAGTAGGCGGCCAAACGCGAACAGACAGGATCTGCAGTCGCAGCTTCTTTACAACAAAGAGCCAAGCCTTAAATTCAAGGACTGAGACACTCTGACCCCAAGCGTGCGGGAAAGAGACGATCAAGTAGGTACCCAGCACCACAAAACTGAAACACAGCGCCCCCCTACCCGGCGAAGCTGAGGCCCAGCGAACCCGCGTGTCCTCGCGTCAGGGGTGATGCATGCTGTCTGTCCCCCAGACGTCAGGGAGTGAGGCACGCCGAGCCCCGCCTGGCGTCAGGGAGTGAGGCACGCCGAGCCCCGCCTGGCATCAGGAAGTGAGGCGCGCATGGCCGGTAGTACTCAAGGACTGCGGGGGGAATGAAGTGGAATGAAGGCGCAGTAGTAGTGGCAAGGCTCTCACCTCAATCTCATAGAGGTGGCCAGGAGGGCTCCCAGCTGCTGCCGGCGCACTCCACTGCAGCACGACGCTTGTGGGGGTGACCCCTGCTAGCCCATCACCTCTACCAGCCCCGTCAACCATCAAGGCGCAGGATCCCACCAAGAAACGAGACTTGGGCAGTGATCCTAGCGGCTCAACGAGAGGGGCCGCTCACCAAACGGTTCGTCTGCCTTGGACCAGGCGAAGCGACAGGCTGGAGGCAGACAGAACTTTACAGAAACAGACAAAGCACCACAACCTGGCTCAGGGAGGGCCGGAGGCAGGCTGCAGCTGGTGCAGCAAGGGCAAAGGAGCGGTTGGACGCACCTGTGCAATACGCCCCTTCAGGTACACCGGGCACTTTGCCCTGTCCAAGGATTTTCTTCTTCATTGCCCGCAGAAGCTGCTGCCGGTGCAGCCCACTCGCAACTCCCAGCTCCACCTCCAGAGCATCCGTGCGCACGAGCATGGGGAAGTCAAACGCCGTCACCGCGTTCGCCCGGAACGCCTCCGCATACTGCACCGGACACCCGCCGGGCAGCGCGTGAACCAGAGCTAGCGGCAGAGCCCCAAGCACTGCGCCGGACACCCGCGGGGCAGCGCGTGAACCAGAGCTAGCGGCAGAGCCCCAAGCACTGCGCCGGACACCCGCCGGGCAGCGCGTGAACCAGAGCTAGCGGCAGAGCTCCTGCCACTGCGCTGACACCTGCGGGGCAGCGCGTGAACCAGGAGCTATGCCGAGCCCCAAGCACTGCGCGGACACGCGGGGCAGCGTGAACCAGAGCTAGCGGCAGAGCCCCAAGCACTGCGCCGGACACCCGCCGGGCAGCGCGTGAACCAGAGCTAGCGGCAGAGCCCCAAGCACTGCGCCGGACACCCGCGGGGCAGCGCGTGAACCAGAGCTAGCGGCAGAGCCCCAAGCACTGCGGAACTATCTCAGTTGCACTGATGGAAACTATCTCAGTTATCGGTATGCGTACAGAAGGCCAACTCTCGAGCCCTGTGGACGCTATCGACGCTTCAAGGCCGGCAGTATGCCTGGAAGGGACGGCAACACTTGTTATCAGATAGCCAAAACAGGAGTGCGAACTTGCGCGATGACAGTGGCGTCGGCCATCTCTGATCCGTGGTCTGAGGAACAGCCAGCCTCCGGTCCGTTTTCCGGGGGGCAGCCTCTGGTCCGCTTCCGGGGCAGCCTCTGGTCCTGCTTTCCGGGGAGCAGCCCGGGTCCGCCCCGGGGGCAGCCTCTGTCCGCTTTTCCGGGGGGCAGCCTGTCCGTTTTCCGGGGCAGCCTCAACCGTTTCTTCTGCAGCCTTCGGGTCCGCTTTTCCAGGGGGCAGCCTCTGGTCCGCTTTCCGGGGGCAGCCTCGGGTCCGTTTTCCGGGGGGCAGCCTCTGGTCCGTTTTCCGGGGGGCAGCCTCTGGTCCGTGGGAGGCCCAGGGTCGCAACGGGGGAGATCCTCAGATACCTTCGGGAAGACTGTTACGCCACGATAACAGAGAAACCAGCGGGAGTGATCGAAATCGAGAGAAAAGGAGGATTGGCACAACAATCACCTGGGGCAGCTGCAGGCCGTGTTTGATCCAGCGCTCCACAGAACCCGTGGTCATGAGATCCGCGAGATATTTCTAAATCAGCAAAGAGATATTCCAAACGACCCAGGAGGTCAGCCGAAGTCTTGGCGGAGGCGGCGGGACAAATCGAAGTTTGTATGGACTATACATAAGGGTTTTCCGAGAAGGGCCCACGGCCTACGTGAGAACGAAGCTGAGATGTGCAAGCTCGAGCGGCCCTGATTTGATATTGATGCCCTGCTGTCTCGGGCAAGATATGAATAACCCGGATCGAGGCTTGCGTCAAACTGTTGACGTGATTATCTGGAGAGGAGCTGGCAGCGGTCGTATACCTCAAACTCCTTCGTATCTACGCTGAGGTCATGATCAGGGGAGTCCACCGCACCGAAGAACTGCTGCACGCTGTGCAATACCTCCCACAAAGCTAACCACAACCTTCAGTTCTAGTGAGGTCCCGGGCCGCTTGGAAGTCCTGATCAAGAAACGTTCTTGCATGCCGTGGCAACATGGCGTATTCGCGTAGATTGACTCAGCGTTCACGACGCCACTTGACCGCGCACCCATGACAGGCTGAAAAACGTTAGGGAAAACTATGTATTCGCGGGGTAACGTTGCAGATTTGTCGCAGCGCTGTAAGATTAGCCTCGACCAGGCCCAGGGACAAGGAAGGAAGTTTCACAGGATTGGCGAACATCGAAAAAAGCCTTCTTCCTGAGAATTTATACAGAATATCAAGAAACCACACCATGAAACGCAGTAGTGATTCTTGCAGAGAAATACGATACCTTTCATTGAGCTCGGCGGCGGACGAGTATTCCGACCCGCCCAAATCTTGTAAGAACTGCGGAATACAGCACCGACTTCCTCACGACTCAGAAAACGAAGGCGAATCATCGACACGGAGGGTTCTCTTGCCAGAGTATGGGGGCTATAACGAGCTGTCGCGACGAAATATTACAGACAAGGTTACCTTGATAGCTTCTTCTCGCTCGACCTGGCCGTCTGCATCCTGGTCCACGGAGTTGAAGAACTCGGAGAGCTGATTCCGTTGTGCCTGCATTGCAGTTTGCAAACCAAATATAATGCGATACAAAATATGACTGGCGAGCTACCGTATAGAAGACAACGAGATTCGACAGCAGCCTGCGATTTGATGCCTGTAACTTACCAAGCTGTCAGGTTTCCTCGAATACGAGGCTGCTACGTCCTCTTGCGCTCGAAAAGCGCATAGTGATATTATACAGAAATAATATTTGAGAAGTTGAGCTGTTTGAGAAAACATTGAAATAGAAGCGATGAATCTCTAGCTTCGGGACTTCAAGGACACGGGACAAGACTAAGCGAGTATCCGCAATTTTGAGTTCCTGGGCACAAGTAAAGAGGAGGAGACGTAACACCAGCAGTTACGCTTCAGTTTCGGTTTCTAAGGATGTGCACGCCACACGGTAACTCAAACGCTAACTTTGTGAGGGGAATAAATCCCTGAGCCTCCTCCTATTCTCTTGTTAATAATAATAAAATCTCCTATTCTCTTTTTCATCTACCTCGAGGACCCTCGCCTGCAAAACTGCAACCAAAGACGGGAGAGAGTCGCCTTCCCACGCCAGCACCCAGCGCAGCGCTGGCTCGTCGCGTCGTCCGCAGTCGAGTGCGGACGACGCGACTCGCGTGGCCTGAGCTGACGGTGCGATCTTCAAATCTAATTCGTGCAGCAGACGAAATATATAAATAAGGGACCGAATAAGAAACTTTTTGGATCTTCGGCCGTCAGATGGTCCCCAACATTATTGGCAAAAATGGTCGAATATATGAACCGTCCATTTGCATTTTCCGATTTGACGACATGACGAGCCCAATCATCATCAAAGCGGCAATCGCAACGATTATCAATGACGAAATTCCGATCCGACGATCGTATTTCGCATATAAAGTTTTCATTGTCACATTCACATTGTCGATTGTGTCACCATCAGCGCCGAGTCCGGGAGTTCCTCTCTCCACTACTGTGTTATGGGGATTAAGTGCCGGCCACGGGGAGAAAAATGCGAATCGGCAGGGGAGAAATTCAAGGGCGCCGAAGGCGCCCTTGTTCAAGGAAGGAAAAAGGGGAGAAAAAAGGGGGGAAAAGGGGAAGAAAAAGGGGAGAAAAAAAAAGGAAAGAAAAAGGGAGAAAGGGGGAGGGGAAGGGGGAGAAAAAGGGGAGAAAAAAGAGGAGAAAGGGGGAAGGGGAGACGTGGCCGTAGTCTGACTCTCGCTCTCGTCTCTTGCTGTTGGATGTTGGGATGTTGCACGTCGACGTGACGATGGCGTCTCACGTCACGTCTGTTCAACTATCTCGTGTGTGCCTCGTCTGCTGGTGATCTGGTCTGACGTTACTCTGGGGGCCAGAGCCTTCGGATCGGCTATATTTATATGTTATGACTTAGGGTTTGTAACTGTCATGGAGTCCGAAGGCTCTGGACTTTTATGTCACGCCCCGAAAAAAGGTTGTTCAAATGGCCTAAAAAATTCAGGGTTCCTTTAGACATGTATTCTAAGGTATACACAAGTGTTACTTTTTGGATTCGTGCTTTACTTTCCCTTTTATTGGCCACGAAAGTCGCAGAATTACAGAGAAACCAACAGAAAAAACCGTGGTCAAGAATATTTGATACAAATTAACATAACTTTTGCAATACTCAATTATTTCAACCATTCAAATCGCAAAGCAAAATAGTTTTTATCAAGGAACCGTTATAAGACAACAATATTATTGAAAGTGATGTCATTCCCACCCTACCAATGTCATTATATAAATGAAGTAAGGGTCCGCTCTCACATGTATATGTCAATCGCTTGGAGATAACTTATGATCCCATCTAGGCACTTTGTCTACGCCGTGTATTACGGTACTTTCCACCTTGTCCTTCACTAGCCTTTGGAATGTCACTCTGCCGCTTCTTCGTCTTGATACCCTTTGGTTGTGCCCTGCAATTATCGCATTTCAAATTACACGTAATAACATATTATGCTGGACTTTAGGTTCAGGGTTATTATTATGGGCTCTGATAGCCCCTAGCCTGACCCGTCTCTGATCGGAACCGTGACTCCGCTAGTAGCTAGGATGACAGTACAGTAGTACTGTACTGTCAGTCATCACTTCGTATTATCCGGGTTTCCGAGATGCATGATAAAAGCACTCGGCCGGACTGATTATGGGAGCTTAGCCAGTTTGTTTTACCCGAGCGGAACACCTGTTCTCGCAGGTTATGCGCGTCACCACTTCCCTAGTAATTCTGATGGCACAGCGTCGAGCTGTTGCCATGATTGGCTAAGTTTTGACACGGAGATGGGGTGGGCGCCCCCTTAGACAGTAGCTTTCTCTCCGCAGTATGGCCTACTTTTGAAGTGGAGATCAGTTTTTCGGCATTTATTCGGCAGAGTATCGTCGCTGAGTATGGTTATACTTTACGTTCCGTTTGATCAGCGGGCAGGACACTCCGCGTTTTGTGGGTCGCTCCCACGATTAGCCACTCGGCTCATGACCTGCTTGATTATGTTGTTGCTTGCTGAGGCTCCTGCAGGAAATGGCCGCTGCGAGATTGTCCATTACTGTCGCACCGCTAGCCCGCAATCCCATCTCACCGTCATTTTAAGAATGGACACAACGCCTAGACCACGTACACGCGCTAGGGCGCGTAAGTTAGCGACTATTTTCGATGATGTTGGGGCACTGAATTCGGCTACCCCTACAACGCCGCATTTGGCTTCGGCTGACGAATCGGCTGCGGCTGCAACGCTCGTTCAGCGATTACGGAAGGATTCTTTCGATGTTCAATGTGCGAAGACAGCAGCCACTAAGGTTCTGGGAGACAAAACAGCGAAATTTCATGGCAATGAATCGTCGGCTTCGGACATTTTTTCGCAGCTGGTTTCCGAGATTCAGCAGCTTTTCACGCTGCAGTCGCAGGCACTTGCACCCCTGTTTGAGCTGTCTGCTGCCAATGTCCCTGTCATGACTGCCGCAAATGAGCTGTTGTATTCTGTGTTGTTGCTGCTGACTGCGCCAGGGTCTCCTGCCCGTAATTGGGTGGAGGCTTCTGGGGCCGATGTTCCGGCTGACGGCAAACGTGCCACCCTCGAGGTGGTGCGTATGCTCGCTGATGATTCGACTCCGTTCGAGTCTCTGACTGAGCTGCTTGACGTGAGAATTTCAGATGAAAGTGACCCTGACTCCGGCATTCGTCTTTTTAACAGTTGTCTTCGGGATGCGCAGCGTCTGCAGACGCTGCCCGAAGACGCTGTTAAAAGGCAATTCCTCTCTGCCCTGTCTGGACCGGCTTACGCCACGCTGGTTGACTCGCTTGCTCGAGCTGACCAGCGTGCGGCTGTAAGTCTGCTCACCCTGCAGGCGCGCGTGCGCGAGCAGTACCGCTGCGGGCGGCTCTCGGGCAAGCGCACTGCGGGGCGCCCCATGTCCGTAGCATCTTGCACCACTGACACTGGCCTGGCCTCGGCCATCGAGCGGCTCAGTTCTCAGTTGGTCAAGTTGCAGCGGGACGTGGATTCCCTTAAGAAGGGTGGCTCCAAGCCACCTCATGGGAAACACGCTCCGCGCGGCTTCCACCGACCTGGAGTGCAACCGCTTGCTCATTCCGCCTCTTCGGAGGTGGCTTTTGACAAGCGGTCTGGCACCTTTGTCCCAACGTGCAGGCACGAGAAGTGCCGCGCCGTTGGGTCGAAGCATTGGCTGAGTGAGTGTCCTCACAAGGACACTCACCCGATGTCCATTTCGGCGTCCTACTGCCAAGCCGTCGAGTCTTATGACTCCGACGTGCTTGCCCTTCGTTTTCAGCGGTACTATGACGCTGGGGATGAGGGGTCCATGGAGCACTTGTGTGCTCTTGTGGGGCAACCTGAAATCTGTGAGCTGTCTGCGCATTCCTTTGCTCCGGAGCCTACGGCTCTGCAGCAGTTCAAGGATGCTGCTGCCTCTGCTGGGACTGCACCTGCTGAGCATCTTTCCATTGGCCGTTGCGAGGAAGACAGATACGCTGTCCGGCTAAGCTCCCTAGGAAACAAACTGATAATCATATAACTTGTGTCTGGCCGAAGCTCTATGCTCTCGGAAACCCAGACAGTGAAACGATGACTGTACTACTGTACTGTACTGCTGTACAGTACAGTGCTAGGATGTCACGGACACGAGACGGAAGCAGGGTCAGGCTAGGGGCTAGTCAGAGCCCATAATAACTAAGCCTAAACCCGAAGTCCAGCACACCACCCGTGGGTGTGACTACCTAGCAAGGCAGGTACAGGGTATACAGCCACGTGATAATAAACAAACACCTACGTGCAACTCGGTGGAAACCGATCACTTCTAGCTGGGTGCCGGGGTCTTGACCCGGTCATCCCACTACTGGGCTAAAGCTAATCAAGCTGCCAGGATGATTGACTAGGAACTCAGCCACTTTGAAGCTGGTCAGCAGAGCCGAGTTCAGCGGTCGGGATGTAAATACAGAGTAATCCCGAAGTGAATTGCAGACTGTCCTTTTGAAATTGAGCACCACCAGGCCCAAGTGGGCAAGGCGGTTCCACAGCAGAAAGTAAATCAACTGAAGAACCCATACAAGCAGATCCCCATGGCGGTTTGAACATTGAAGAAAGAGATAAAAGAACTCGATCGTCTGGCGGCCAATCACGGATGTCCAGAGAGCCAAGTGGCGGATCCGAAGCAAAGAGATCTCCAGTAGACCGATGGACGGTGACTCCGGGCTCAACCAGGCCCCTGTCACCACCGCCCACGGCAACCAGAGATGCCGTAGCACTGGCCAGTAGAGAACAACAGAGCATCGAGGACATTAACGCACACCGGAGAAAACTCGGCGGCGCCCGTGGACGGTACATCGGAGCTGCTAGTGGCGATGCCCCCCTGTCAGAGTCATGCTCAAGAGTGCCGAAGGAGTCAAAAGCCACTTGCCGCCCGCCGTCAGAGTCATTGTCAGAGCCTTGGTCGTTGTCAGAGACTTCAGAGCCAATGTCAGAAGTCTCAATCGTCATGCCAGCAAACAGCGGAGCCGGTGCAGAGTCGCCAAGCTGGAGCGATGGGACAGAACCAGGCAAGCCGAGAGAGCCAGGGACAGCCACTGGTGGGTCATGAGCCGTAGGCACACCACCAGCCACGAGTGCAGAGGGATCCCGAACCGCAGGCGGTGGCGGAATCGAACCCCGTGCACCCGAGTGGAATGTGGCTAGAGGAAAGTGAGCCACGCCGTCATCGTCAGCCGCCGCATCCTGAGCGGAAGCCGCCGCATCCTGAAAGTGCCGCAGAGACGTGGGCTCAGCCGTCACAAAAGAATGCGCCGACAGCTCGCACACCTCCGGGCGACCCTCCATCGTGCAGAGCGACTCGAAGGCGTGCTCATCCCCCGCGTCATAGAAACGCTGGAAACGAACAGCCAGGCAGTCAGTCTCGTAGTCTTCAACCGCACTACAATAGTGGGCAGAGTGAAGACCGCCGTTGGGGCATTCAGCATGCCAGTGCTTCAAACCACTTTGGCACACACCGCATTCTGGCAGTGGGGCACGAAGGCACCACTCTTCTTGTCAAACGAGACAGGAGGAGCGGTGCCAAGCGGCTTAACACCAGCACGATGAAGCTTGGCAGCAGAGCGGGTAAGGTGCTTGCCCGCAGGCGGAGGCCCTTCCCGCTTCTGCCGCTTCAGGTCACGAATGTCCTGTTGCATGCGCTCCAGCTGCTTCTGCAGACTGGACAACGCCGCAGCCAGGTCAGACGCGCCATCGCCGAATGACAGAGCAGAGACAGGGGCGTCAGAGACTTTCAGGCCGTGGCGGAACTGCTCCCGCACACGAGCCTGAATAGTCAGGAGAGACACGCCCTGCCGCTGGTCAGCTCGAGCCAGAGAGTTAGCCAAATCACGGTACAGCCATGAATCGCCGAGAGCCTTCAGAAACTGCCGCTTCACCGCGTCCTCTGGCAAGTTGTGGGAACGCTGAACGTCCCTCAACAGGCCATTGAACTCGCGGATGCCACGGTCAGGATCTTTGCTGCTGGGGATGCGGACCGCCAGCAGCAACTCAAAAGAGTCAAAGGGTTCCGAACGTTCCTGGAGCATGCGCACCACCTCAAGGGCAGCGCGCTTGCCATCTCCAGGAACGTCGGACCCAGAGGCCTCAAGCCAGTCACGGGCAGGCGAGCCAGGGCGAGCCAGAAATGTCAGAGCCGAAAGCAACAACTCATTCGCCTCATGTCTAGCCTCAACCGCCATGTCAGTCAAGTCAAACAGGGGAGCAAACGCCGATGACTGAAGCACGAACTGTGCGCGCAACTCATGCATTAACTGTGAAAAAATGTCCACTGCGTCTGCCTCTGTCCCTGCAAAGCGCTCCGATTTGTCGCCAAGAATCTTTGTGGCAACGGTTTTGGCAACCTTCCTGTCGAAATTGTCACGAGCCAGCTGCTTACACTTGTCCAATATTTCCCTCGCAGCTGCGGTGGTCGGAGCTGGCAGCTGCGGGGTGTGTGGCGTCGCAGAATGTTGCGCACCCACATCATCGAAAATAGTTTCTAATCTACGGACGCGAGACCGCGTCATGTTGTTCGTTGTGGTAACCATGATAGAGAGAGACAGGGGAGAAGGTTGAGCTAAACAGGGAGATGGTGGAAGAACGCTTACAGCGGCCAGATAGTTTGTAGAAGTCTCAGCTGACAGATCAAAATTCACAGGTCGTAAGCGAAACCATGAGAGCGGCCAAAATCAGTCACGTGTGGAACGACCTCGCCGGAGCCAGCGGCGCACGAAACAGATTAACTCTCGCTGCGACGATGCTTCCGTAAAATAAAAATAATCCGTCACTAACTGATCTCCTGCGCAGCGAAGGCGAGCACAATGCGTGCCGCCATCACTGCCAAGTCAAAAGGCCATACCGTAAGAGTAATTCACCACCGCCCAAGTGGGCGCTCAACCCCTCCTACGTCCTACTTAGCCGAACATGGCAACAACAAGGCGCTGTGCCATCATCAGAATCACCGGAAAGCCGGTGCGGCCTATAACCTGCGAGGAAGACAGATACGCTGCCCGGCTAAGCTCGCTAGGAGACAAACTGATAATCATATAACTTGTGTCTGGCCGAAGCTTTATGCTCTCGGAAACCCAGACAGTGAAACGATGACTGTACTACTGTACTGTACTACTGTACAGTACAGTGCTAGGATGTCACGGACACGAGACGGAAGCAGGGTCAGGCTAGGGGCTAGTCAGAGCCCATAATAACTAAGCCTAAACCCGAAGTCCAGCAGAAGTTCCGCTAGCGATCTTCAATTACGTCGAGAACGCGCGGGCAAATCTCAAAGAAGCGCCGGGCGCCAAGCACGGCTCACATCCTAGGCTTGCAACAGATCGAGGTGAAAGTCGACATCAAACTCTATCGGGAGGCGCGGACCGACGGGCCGGAGCCTAAGGTTGCAGGAGAGGCGGGCCTCGGAGGGCGACGAGCCCACACATCAGACGGACGTGCCGATGTTCCCTCGTTGGAAGATCGTCAAGGGCAGCATGGACGATTTGAAGATCATCCCGAGACTGCCCTTCACGGGGACGATCATCGACTGCAATTACGCCCTTGACAAGGAGAAGACTCCCGACGCGATGGCCAAGGAGGAGGTGCAACCGTTCCTGGAGTCTTTCAACGCCAAGACCACCGCCCCGGCATGGACAGTCGCTATCTTTTGCGGTTTCGTCCAACAAAACGATTTCCTGGAGGTGATTGACAATTACTGCTCCGGCCGCGCGGAGCGGTTCTTCTGGCACAAGCAGAACGTGCACATGAACCCCAATAAGTCCGTACGCTACAATGACGTTGAATGTGGCGTCCTGCTGGGGTACCATGTAAAGAGCGATGCCCAGGGGGAGTCTTCTAAAAAGCCGGAGTGGATGTTTAACTTTGATTTTGGGGACGGTGAACGTCTGAGCCGCGCGTCACTTTTGCGCGGCTTCCCGGTTGTGCACCAGATGTACAAACGCGACGGCAAAGTCGTGAATAACCATCAGAAACCCCTCCTAGCACTGTTGATGGAGCTGATCCAGTGCCACATGCTCGGTGACAATCCGGGCAAGGTGGATGAGAACGGCCATCCACTTAACTGGATTCTCGACGCTTGCTGCGGCGTCGGCTCGACGTCCATGGCCGCCATGAGGTGTGGTATGAACGCGATCGGCTTCGACCACGACCAGTACATGGTCAGCTCTGCGCAGCAACGGCTGACCAATTTCAACGCCGAGCCCGATCAGGATGCCGAGACGAAGCCCAAAACGAAGAGTGAATCGACGAGGAAGGGGACGGAAGCAGCCACTGTCGATTCTGAGGAAGAAGAGTTAGATGAAGATGAGCCAGAAGAGAATGCTGAATAAATTAGCAGGATTTGTCGACCGCCCTGACTGATAGTATCAGTCATGCCTCGACGGTATAGGGTGAAAAGTACTCTGCGCGTAAACATTTGAATAAAGAATGATACATGTATGCATATTTCGGTGTTTTCATTGTACGCATACTGCACTTTTCTAGCTTGTTACCTTTATGTATCCCTATTTCGCGCATAAATATCACTAAACCCTGATTTTTATGAAATATATATAAATCCAAAAATGACATATGATAATGTCATTTTCATCGAATAGTGTGTTGTGGTGGCCGTGCGGGCGGGGGACAGCAGCCGCAGCCGCAGCATCGGGGGAAGCAGCATCCGAAGGGGTTTCGCGTGGGTGCAGGCAACCCCCCCGCGGTCGGCTTCGACCGCGACAGCATGAAGGCTAAGCCACTGTGCCACCGCTGCCGCAAGGCCGGTAAGGGTGAGGTATATCACCCCTACCGCGACTGCCCGCTTGGCGGTCGCCAACACTCGCCAACCACGGCCGCGGCTTTCTGCATTCCCATCAGTGACGACATCGAGTTCAAAATCGTCCTCGGCGGTATCGAGGCTCGAACTGTCTTGGCGGTATCGATGCCGTGCGGTATCGTCACTTATTTCATCTTTACATGTTCGAGTTCGTGACATACTCGTTATCATCGGTTACGGTTTCTCGCGGCGTCGTGATCTTACTTATACCGTCGGTTTCGGTATCGTCATTGCATTTCCCTCGAACATTTCGAGTGAACTGCGGTTTTCGCCAGCTAAGGAAATATCACAGCACAACAAATATTCATTTAACTTCTCAGCTTGAAGACTGGTCCGAACAGCGCAGAGGCACCAAATTCATAAGTGAGAGTGAGGGGGGCTTAGAATTTGAGAGACTTTAGTCGCGTGTCGCAAACACAGCAAAGACAGCAAGCGATAAATAAGAAGGACACGAATCCTTGCTGACGGCGGCTTGGGCCTGGAGCCAATGCCATGCCATTCTCGGCCCAACGGTCGCATACACTGATGCCATCGGTTTCCACGGTATCGGTTCCATGCATTCATGGTCGATATCGAAACCCGATTTGAATCGACGGTTGCGGTATCGTCATGGAAATTCGCGCATCGATTACGGTTTTCCCCGAGGGCGCTGCCCAATTTCAACCGACGGTGACGGTGTCACACGGTATCGAATTTTTTCTAGAGCCGACGGTATCGAGTGCGTCGCCTGAAAATTGACCGTACGTCGGTATACGGTTTCAACCGAACTCGATGTCGTCACTGATTCCCATTGAGCAGGAGGACGCGGAGGGCCTGCACGCACTGGCGCTCGTGCAGGTTTTCCAGGACGCGGCAGACATCGGACCGGAGGCCTTCTCGCACGCGGCGTTGGCGTATGGTCCGCCCGCGGTGCTCTCCACGGACGGCGTCGGTGGGATCGACGTGGCGGCCTACGGTTTCTCCGTGCCGCCTCCGTCCGCCTTCTGGCGGGACCGACGACGAGGACATCTTGCGGCGGCTTGATGCCCTCACCTCTTAGGTTCAGGCCGCCCAAGAAAAGGTACATTTCACTCACGCGTCCTTTGTTCCTGGGAGTGAGGTGGAGGAGCATGCATCGGCTCTGGTGTGTGGCCCTGCCGCTGCGGCGGGGGGCGCGCCGGAGGAGCAGGTTCCGGCAGGTGGTGCGGCGGCATCGGCGTCCGCCGTGCCGGCCCCTGTTATCCCTGTCTCGCAGGTGGACGATGTGGAGCCCTCGCCAACTCAATCGGCGCGGGTGGCCACCACGGAGGCGACATGCGGTGAGTTCGGAGGCTTCGTGCAGACAGTTAATCACGCCGCGGTCATGCCGTCTGACCTCACTGGGTACGACACGGACGACTACGAGGACTTCGCCGACGGCACTTTCACGGTGAAGCCGCGGACTCCGGCCATCTCGGCTAATCATGCGTCGGAGTCCACAGCCTACGTGCCTCAGTCTGGTGGTGCTTCCCGCACCTACGGCTGTGGCAAGCCACCATGGGGCTTCCCCGCACACGCGGGTACGTGGGGATTTTCTTTCTTCGTCTCTCGTATCCTCTTGCTCTCGATCATGGGAGGGGGGGGCTGCCGCGTACACGGCGGCCAACGACATCGGCTCTGTACAGGTATCGGGTCGGGCTGCTCCGCAGCCTGTGCTGTGCAGGGGGGACTTGTGCATCTACCCGGGTATCTCCGAGCTGGACCCCGTCACTCTGGATGCGGTACTGCACTCCCTGGGTGCTGCGACGGTGGTTCACCGGCCGCCTGACCCACTGGAGTGCAGTGCTGCAAACTACTGCCGTGGACATTGTGGTGACGGTGCTCCTCTGTCCTTTGACCCCGAGTAGCTCTGGTTCTGGTTCTGGCAGTACACCACTTTCATGGTGGTGTGCTGAGATGTGCTTTGACCTCAACATGGTCTTCAATCTGGTTTATGCTTTTACTTTGACACCTTTGAAATCTTCAATTTGACTTGCTGGCACAAAGCCTTTCAGTAGTTTAGCGGGACCTTCATTGCTCGTATGTTTCTGCTCTTGTGCTAGCTAGAGGGTTCTAATTTGTGTATCAGAATTGCACAGTTAGATTAGCAGTTAGGCCTTGTCACCCTGGCTCCTGCCCTAACACTTGCATCTTACATTTTCTGACTCTCCTAGTCAGTCACCACCCACAGTGCTGGGGTGGTGTGCTGAAATCTGTATAGGCAGCCCTGACCGGGAGTCCCGGTGCAGGCCCCTATGACAGACTCCTAGGACCAACACTGGACTGCTGACTGATTTGTAGGTTCGTGCTGTGACATGCGCTGTGTCATAGGTAGGCTAGACTCCGAGACCGTCCGAGACCGTTCCGGGTATATCTAGCTTAAGGTTTATTTATCTTAAACAATTTATCCACACACAGTTCGGGACCTTTGATATCTAGTGAACTAGGATATTCCGGTATGTTGTACTCGAAGGTAGTCACACCCGTTCACCTGCTGTAGCGGCATACAATGACAAGATCTCGTGGGACACAGAGTTCACCACCCAAGGAAACCGCCAGAAGCCATAGTCTACGCTTACAAATTTCCCGAAAGCTTGCAAATTTAAGAGAATTCCGTTGTTTTGAATGTTTTCCTCGCGATCAACTTGTGTTTACAGAAATACATCTCATGGTCTTATAATATGTAACATATCAAAAGTTTCAAACCCTATTCAAAATTCCGATCAATAATAAGTTTCTACAAAATATTCCGGTGATCACATACATTTACAAGAAGTTGAAATCAATAATGCCGCCAAACTATATGCGATCTCCATGTTTGTTTCCTAATGAGTACGACTAAAACTTCACATGAGAAAACGCTCCGCGAGGTGCCCTCAGGGCACGTTGCTTTGTACTCGATCTTAAGAAGTCACTATGTCGTCGCGACACCTCTCTTTTATCCAGAATATTGCAACACATGTGTTCGTAAGGCTACCTTCAAGTAGCATATCTTTCGGAATATAGGTGGGCAGTCCCATTGGTGCATTGCTTATCTACTGCACTGGTACATCTCCTTGCGTGTCCATTTCTGCTAGCACATACACACCATGCTTCCGGATCTGAAACGGTTCCTCGCGTTGCTATCTGCTCATGATGAACGTGCGGAAGTCCGTAACGCTATTGCACGCTGCACTACATTCAGTTTAAAAGAATGGAACTCTGTAAAGCTACCCAACATTTCAAGTGTTACACACGTTGTCTCATCCAGCAGATGCTTTCCCGTCCGCACGGCTTCGATCAAGGTTGGTAAGGCCGCACACACCGCAGCCAGCTCTTCCTCGCCGACCTGCTCACCACAAAATCCCGCCGAAAAGCCGCGTGAGAATATCCATATTTAGGGCACATATACATAACAGAGCATGAAAAGGCAGAGAAACTACCAAAGCCCAAACAACTGCGTATTGGAAACTAATACCCACACAATCGTCCCGTTTGACCTCCCCTATCACCACATAGAGGGCCCCCTTTCAAAACTGTTTGACCAATTTTGATTGGAAATGAGCTCACCGCTTTTGCCAACGTTGTTTCGACAATCGTCTCATATTGCTCGTGGAGTATCTCGTAGTTCGGTTTGACCGATGAGTTCTCAGCACAAGAATGCAGGAATTCATCGCAAGTTGTCTTGAACTCATTCGTTCTTACCACATCATTTAGTTTCGTCAGGGAGCCGCGCACCGACGTGGCCAGCTGTCAACCCAAGGTGTAAGAACCTCAGGTGCAGAACAGTCTACGAAACCAAAAACAACGTAGAACAACCATTCCATAAAAGTTCGCGCGAAACTGCGCCGGAGCGGAATACCTTGGCATGCAACACCTGGGATTTGGGGGTCTTTTATTGACCCTAGAGCCCACAAAATCAACCCCAACAGAATCCAAATAGCCTAAATTATGGGGCAGGTGTGGGGTGCTTCCCATTCATAAGTCAAGCTGTCATTACGTGCACAAGGATCTTTCTCATCGCTCGTGTGCCCCCGTTACCGCGTCTGTCGTTGGTTTGGGATGGGTGATAAAGGGCACCCACGTAACCTCAAGTGCTGACCCGCGTAGAGGTGCTGCTCAGATAGCAACTATCGTGGCAGGCTCATCTTCCTAGGAATTTACAGGATAACTTGATAACTGAAGCATACCTGACTGATGTGGTTTGATTCGACACTTTCTGCGGTATTCACACGGCGGTCTACTCCGTCCCCGTCGATCGCCGTTTCCAAAGTTTTAGGGGCCTGTGCCCTTTCCCGTTGCTGCGACTTTTTTTTTCGGCCCATGCTTCTAACCTGCACCACGCAAACATATGGGCTAGGTGTTACGCACTACAGGACCTCTAACTGAAAGTGAGTTAGGCGACCGGTGACAACTGTCGCGGTGCCAGTAGCAGGGGGCGTGGAACATATCTCTGGCAAAGTTGGTTTTACCTTGACCCACGAACGACCTCGCACATACTGGCAGTGAGCTTACGGTGCTACACACTTGAATAAACGGTGGGACAAACGCGTAGCACCTTGTCGGGATGCGTGATAAAAAAGGGCGAGAATGAAGTTGTACTGACGTCCTGACGAAGAACTTTTGTGAAGGGGCGTGTGGGCAAGGGGTTGCAAATACTGCCTTTACCAAGGGAACCGGGTTAGTTAAGAAAGTATATGTTCAGAATTCCTTCAGCATCAAAATTTTGAGGGTTTTCAGTTTCAACAGAATCTGAACTTCCGTTGCTCAAGCAAGCATCGCCTGGGCGTCCCCAAGCAAGCCCCCCTTAACTTTCAGGTTAGAGGTTAGAGGTTTGCTCTGAGAGCCGGGCTAGACGTAGAGGTTTGTTTCTGCGAGCCACTAGCCAGCGCAGGCTGCTGTGGAGGTTTCAGGTTACGAGCTTCGGCCGCAGCGCGGCCGATCGCGCGATTCTCGACGGACAGCAAGCTCGTAACTCTCCTCCCGACTCCCGTCCGGACTCCCAAACATTTCTTTTTGAAAATCGAGACGATATGACGACTGTGACAGTGCAGTGGTTTAGACTTTTTTCGGGATTGAGACGGAAACCAACTGTGAATTCCAGCGCGTATACAAGTAACCCTTCCCAACGCAAAAAGGATAAAATTCAAATTTGAGGAACGTTCCTCAATTTTGTTCCGGAACCCTCAAACTTGTCCACGCGACGTTTCGGTGGAGCGTGGACTAAATTATATTCATATCTTTTTGTTTGTACCTTCAGAAACGATGATCGTGATGCCGCTGACGTAGCATCCGCAGTTCCGCACGTCTACAGATACTTCTACCGATAGGGCGTTTCTACCAATCATCAGCCATATATGTCCCGAAGCGTCATTCTGTTGGACCATCGTATTATTTTGTATCTGTTGTTCTGTTCTGTTGTTGACGCGACGCTTGATATCGCAATACTGTAATCCGTGATTGCTTCGAAAACCCCACAACCCTAGATACCGAGGTAGATGATTGAGATATGCCCCGATCGTGTCACGACTCACGAGTGAGATGGGATGGGACGAGTCTTGCAATCGTCACAAGCGTCACATAGAGCGGTGCGGTGTCACAGTCACAGACGAGATCGAGAGGACGAGAGGAGTCCCACGAGCTTCCACACGACAGGAGCGCGTTGCCGTTGCGGTTGGGTAGATTTAGATTTATGAATATTCGTGTATCGTGGTCGATTTCCATCGTGATAATCGAATAATGTCCCATCCCTATCAGCATCTCACGAGTCATCGACTCATCGAGTCATCATCACGAGTTGGAGCTCACGTTCTTGACAACACAGACAAGATCTAGATGACTGACGAACCATCCGCATACCCATCGCATGAGATGATACGATTGGCGATTGTTCATTCGAGCCCTTTTGACACCTGATCCCAATGCTGTTCCCGTTCCTGTTATTTCAAACACAGCCCGCTGAGTGGTCCACGTCATAGATGCCCCGGCGGGGAAAAGCGGTCTCCACATCGTATCTTGTACAAGGGAAAATAGCAGGTCGATCCTGTTATTTTCGCCTGTTATTCTTCAGATAACAGGTTCGGCGAAACCTGTTCCTCTTGCTGACCTGTCATCTGACATTTTGAATTCCGTGCAAAAAGCTTGGATCATATAGACATATTCCCGATCGACGCTGCACCAGGTGGAATATTTCAATCCACAACAGGATGCGAGACCATTTTTGATCCATGCTCATGTGAGCACGCCGTGAGCATGTGCGAGCGTCAGGTGCCAGTCCGATGTGGCAAAATAACAGCAGCAGGAACAGGAGTGGGAGCCCGGATCAAAAGGGCTCGATTGTCGAATGTAGGGTGCCATGCCATGCCATGACACATCTGATCTCCTTGACCTTCGCTTCGCTTGTGCCAAGGACATGACCAAGATTGATATTCCTCGCTAGATAGCATACGATAGCATAGATAGCATACGATAATTTTTGTATAATTATAGAGATGCGCCCTCGATAGCATGATACGATAACATCTTACCCAGGAAGACTGCATTTCCCTTTCTATTATTACCAATAATAGCATACGATAGGGTTCACCGATTCAGCAATTCTCTATTCTGCACTTCGACTTGGCATCGATGAGCTCTGCACAAATGAACGGCATCTTCGATCTTGCAATTGAATTCCCAATTCGCAATTGCCTATCCGATTGCTCAACCGCAAATATCGACTATCGAGTGACACTCACACTGTATCACATTAATGACGCGATATCGGTATCGAGGACAGGACGAGTGCGAGTGTGATGACTAGTTACTATCCGATATGAGATAGTTTGACACAGGACATCGACGGTGCGGTGTCAGCCCCTGGAGCGCTGTCGTGTGACGGATCAACCGATGTGTATGACGTTTGACGACACCAGACGCGGTACTACGGTTTAGTTTTGTGATGAACACGATTTTCGTGACACATTTATATTCCCAATGACATCGAGCTTCAACGATCAGGATTATTTATCGAATTGCGAATCGGACAGTTTACGTAGAGTACAGCAAATAAAGAAATCATTTCGTCTTCGCGACGTAATTAGGTCAAAAAACAGGCGATAAAGCGCTTTCGCTTTCGTTTCGCTCACAAAACCACTTAGCAACACGGAAAAACCACACTGCTGGCACACGAAGTTTAAAAAAACACAGAATATAATATACACCGCGCGTTTTTTTCTTTTCAAGAATATTACTTCTAGAAGGTACTCTGAAAAGCGCGCTCGCTCTAGGATCTGTTTGCTATTTTTAATCGTCTTCGCCCTCATCAAGATCCAGCTCTTCCTCACGGTACGAACATATCTTCCAATGCCCCTCAGTTCTTTCGCACTTGCACCCGCCGCAGACGCCTATCGCCCGCAATCGCTTTTCCGCATACTTGAAACTCCATTGCCTGAAGAGTGGGTTGGTCATTCGTAAAACTTTTCGAAGCGCTTGTAAACTAACCGGCTCAAAGCCTCCCCCATTTGTTGTATAACCTAGTAGGATATCCTTCCAGATTTTGTTGAGAGCTTCTGTAACCCAGGAAGAGTACCTGATGAAGCTTCTGTGTTTGCGCAGGTGCTCAAGACTATGAGAAATAGAAGCATGCTCGTAGGTATTCACACTGTAGGGCATAAAAGGGAACGTCGAAAGTTCGACCTCTTCCTCTGCGCACGCTGCTGCATAGTTTTCGTAGGTGCTGAAATAACGATTCAGCAACCGCGCAAACTCTGCAGTGGCGGCGACATAGTCTTCCACATCTGCATCACTGAAAGCATCACGAAGCATATGAGTTCCGACTCTGCACAGCACGACATCCATGCACAGCACGAGCTCTGGAGATCTCAAAGTCGGTATTGTGATTTGGATCATTGAAATGTGTGCTGAGAAGCGGTGCGCGTTGTATCTGCAATTCTTCAGGGGTGTTGCGCTTGGCAAAGCGACCACCTTGAGTGCTTTTAAACTGAGAAGGGTTATTACACCTACTCCGTTTGAAAGGCATGATCCAAACTCAAATTCAAACGAACGAACCCAAACGGAACACATGTTACATTGGTTCCGTTTGAGCGGTACCCAGGGTAATCACAAGGAATCCGAACGGAGTGAGTTGGGACAACCTCGTGAGGTAATATACGCGAAGAAGAACGTTTAAAAAACTTTGTAGGGAGCAGATTTTGAAGATGATTTTCAAATCTTGACCCGCAGCTGCTACGGCAACCTCGTCACAGGAGCCCCACCCGTAGGGGTCGGGCTTCTGTGACACGTGTAGTAGTCGACTCATTTTTTCTCCGTACAGAAGTTGCGCCTTGTGTTCCTGGTCACCGTGTTACTCGCAAAATTGTCATGCGCCAAGTATTTCAAAAGCCTTGTGCAATCCAAAAGCTAAATAGCTATTCTGGTTTTCGTTTACGTACGGCTAGCCATTACAGAAACAACTTGAATTTCCGATAGATCCTTCATGGAAATTTATATCTATTTATCTCACGAAAATTTTGCTGAATATGGAATTAAACCGCCGTACGCGGAGAGGCTAAACGAGTCACAGTAGGACGCGTTGGTTCCTTAAAGAGCGAGCTGTAGATCCCGCGGCACAGATCAGAAACCTCAAAGCAACCTCGTCACAATTGAAATAAGCCAATACCATTTTGAAGTGCTTGACAAACGAGATTTATTTTGTAGTCTCTTCTTTGAGGATGGTAACAGGCTTTCCGCCAACTTCACATTTCCGAGACCTTTGTACAGAGACACCCTTTCGCCATCGTTTTATGGCTCAAGAACGTTTAAACAACTTCATGAAAAGTACACACGGATATTTGACGTTTTTAGTTTCCAGTTGTAGGTGTAGTAGTAGTAGTAATAGTATTATTTTTCTCTTGTGAGGGTCGAGTGCAGTGCATGGCAACTTGTTTACCTCCTGTAATATCGGTCGTTTGTATATATTGTATCATCACTACCCGTGGCCAGTTTTTCGTACCAGAAGATGGCTTTAAAGCCCGGAAACGTGGGGCTACTGATGTCCGCAAAGTGTTGCTCTTTGAAAGCACCAGTGCTACAGCGGACAATTGCGTTCAAGCTCCACGTGAGGAGAACCCCGCTTCCCCCCAGCAAAAATAGAATACGCTGCCCAGGCAAAACGCGAAGTACCAGAGATGAGCAGCCGTCCTTGAATCCTGCGACCGAAACGAAACGCAATCAACTGGAACACGGCTCCCAAGTTGAGCAAGACTCGAACGAGTTGCACGCCAGCCATATATTTACCGCGCGCCTTATCAGTGGGGCTGTGGGAGGTGCCATATCTCAAACTCTGGTCGCGCCTCTCGAGTTCGCCAGACTGCAGATTATGATGGGCGGCAAACAATCTGTATTGAGCATCTTACAATCCACAGTTCGGCGGGAAGGTTTCGGGGCCTTGTGGAGAGGGAACAGTTTGACGTTGCTGCGTATGGTCCCTTCCAAGGTAAGCAGAACACTCGTCTCTTGAGCTGTTGCGTTCACTGCCGAAACTCAACCTACTTTGCAGCTCGTTCTTCGTTCCCAGCTTGCCTGTGAGGACTTTAAGAAGTGATACGGAACCTTCAACAAAGGATCCGCTTCAAACACCGAATTTCAAGATCAGTATCTCTTGTGGTTCCAATTTCCACTTCCTCCTGATAAACGGGTGTGGTTTGGTACCGCCATCCATTTATTGATGCCATTTTATGTCGCATAGCTTGTTATCAATTTTTAGTTGTTTTCGTACCTGACTCAGCAACGGTTCCTCCCTTCCTCTCTTTATACGTATATTTCCTTTTGTGAATGAGAACACGTTCACGAGCTTCTCGTCGTCTGCGCTCTGTTCTGGTTTGGCACATTTATAAGTATTCCATATTTTTTCTGTTCTTTTCAGGCTATTGATATGGCAGTCAGCAGCGCGATACTCTCTGCCACTGGGAGCGCAGCTGCGGCTGGTGGCGCCGCTGGGTTCTCGGCTACGCTGGCGACATACCCCCTGGAGACCCTCCGTTCGCGTATGGCGTGCTCGAAGGCCGAAACAGGTCTGGCTTTGCTCCAGGCGACAGTTCGCAAGGAAGGTTACGGCGCATTCTATCGCGGACTCGGACCGAGCCTCGTGGCTATTGTGCCTTACGCAGCAGTTTCTTTATTCGCTTTCGATGCCCTAAACAAGGTACCAACGTTTGCAACCTTTCCTTAAATTGTAAAGAGTGATCTATTGTCCTCTGAGTTTTGTCGTATCCTTTTCGAAGCGCTTCAGCGCTGGTGCAAATGCAGCGTTGTGTAAGCTGCATAACCCGTGCATCGTTTATGGGAGAGAAGTGCAAGGTGGTAAGGCTGCTCAGCACACTCCCTGAAGGAGTGCTTCTGCTGCACAGGTATATTCAAGTTTTGAAGAGAAAACTACACGCCGCTCCAGTTCGCCTTGGGCCACCTTCGCATTCGGAGCAATAGCAGGCTCATTAGCAACAACGGCGACTTTTCCAATTGAGCTATGCCGTAAGCAGGTACAAGGCGGTGTTGCAAAAGGAGGCGTTCTTAATGTGGCTTGGAACATTATGCAAACCCAAGGACCAAAAGGGCTGTACAAAGGTCTCGGTGCATCGTGTTTGAAGCTGGCACCAGCCGCAGGATTGTACCGTGCAAGTTGCGACGTCGCCTTTCTTGCCCTTCTCGAACTCGCTAGATCTCGGGCGAGCGTAAAAAGTGTATAACACCAATAAACCAGTGTACATATTCACAAAATAAGTAAATATCTCTTTTTCATAACCATGCGGCTGATGCTGCACACTTCGCATGAATATTGTGCCTTCAGATGGCTTCATGTTCATACTCGACTTTCACCCTCCAGATGCCTGGAATCTGGGTGATGTGAGAACACCCAATGGGTTGGTCCCCCGTGTGCAATCATACTGTATCCTCAAACGCCATCTGTGGCATACTTCTTTATATTGCCAATGGCTCGATAACTCCACGTTTTCATTTGGTTTCCCACAGACATCCCCTACCTGTAGGATGTGCCACATTTCGTTTAGATCAGCTTTCACATTATCACGTGTGTTAGTTGTGCTCGCAGGCAACCTTATCACTTTGATTACCTTCTAAATTATGCTCACCAACATATCTAACTGGTCCTCCTGCTCAGCTCGACAGCGCAATTACATTTGACTTGGATGCTGTTATTTGGTGCAATCTTTACCTAATCATCGGTTACTGGTTCATACAATATACTTGCCAAGGTCAACATTGTTTGGTTGTGGGTTGCATGCGGATACTGATTACCTGACGATACCCAATTCCAACATCAGAAGGCTTTTTAGCGACGGCGAGAATTTATGCCACTACAGGCTTGCCCATGGCGGTTGATACTAGGATACCAGAAAGTGTGCAGTGATATCCCAGGCACGAGCGGAAAGTCGGGTGAAAAAATCTGTAGAGTCAATCAACAGATATACGGATGAGCCTGTGAGTACAGTGAGATACGCGGCATTGAGAGACTTGTCATACTGTGACAGAGGTCATATAACTGAGTAGTGTACGGTATGCCCCCCACGTGCATTAGCTAATAGCCATACATGTATCTCCAGAACAAATTCTAGTCACCTACGTCTAGTACCCCCTTGCGGCAGGGTGGCAAGTAAGATGCATGGTAACAAATAGTCTATACGAACTTCTGAGGATTCGTTATTGCTGGGGGGGCGGGAGCAGGGTTCTTAGAACCCCCGCCCCCCAATCCCCCTTGGAGTTCATTTCTACCTCTGGGGGGTCAAGAATCCCCCTAGAACTTGCACTCGCGCACATGGCGGAGTACAAGTGCCCGACAATACCGCCATCACGCGCGCGGGGCGGCCGGCAGTTTCGCACGATACCGCCATCACGCGCGCAGGGCGGGCGGGAGTATCGCACGATAATACCATCACGCGCGCAGGGCGGGCGGGATTGCCCCCACATTGCTTCAAAACGCACTCTAGAGCCTTTTGAGGAGTCGCATCGTTCGTGCATTTTTAAGACACTACTTCTGGAATGGTGTTCGCGAGCTTGGGCGTTAGTTCTCAGGTCGAATCCGTATGGCCGAGTTTTATTAGACACTTGGTGGGCGCGACGTTTTACCGCAGTGTAATCTCTGTGTTGGCAGTGTTGATTTTGATAAGCCTCTTGCCGCAGAAGGCTAAAACGGAGAACAATCCGGAACATTAGGCTTCTGATGCGTTCATACTGCTGAGGACGCGAGGAGTGGGCGGCATGGAAGCCAGGAGCCCACGATTCCTACGAGGGTGGTGATCACGATGCATACGAAAAGTTCCCCGAGAGTTACTCTTGTGATGAGTGCTATTATGATCATGGTTATTGCAACCGACAGGCGAAGTAGTTCTTTTTATGGAATTTCGACCACTTGTTGCAGGTGCTGACTAGCTGACTGTCCGATCCGAGTACATTCACAATAGCAGTGCTACTATAGTCCGACCGGCATTCCCATCGGGACTTGCACAATGCCAGGCACATGAAATATCTAGGCGCGCTGCACACATCCGCCCATTTGTTGACAAACATCCGGGGGGTTTTAGTGCGTACAAATCCAAAATAATTACACAGATCGTTCGACTGCAGCATAGCGGATGCAACGCGAAACGGTGTCTAAAGAGAATATAATTTACGTCACGCGTCTTTCTCGAGTCAGATTGCACGATTCAGGCGAGTTAAATATTTTCACGCGAGTCGTCTCGTTTGAATATGAAAACGGGAATACAGTCATTCGTCAGGTTAACCCTATCTGTCGAACATTCGACCAGATCGCTCAATGCACATGCATGAATCGAGTGACGCCCGCCGTCACGGCTTCAATATATTTTCACTTTTGGGTGTAGAAAGTCATCGGGCAGATGACGTAAGTGAATACTCGATTGGTGTCCTTCGTTGGACGTGATATAAATGTACGAATTAGAAAGTAGCCCCTTATGTTTAACAGTTGCCTGCCTAGCAGGATTACGGCACTTGTATGACTTGGTCATCTTTTTTCAGCGTAAATGTATTATAATAAATATGGCTCCCCACATCGTCCAGAATATTGAATCGACCTATACATTTTGGCATCCTTACGACAGGCGTGCGATATCTTTGAAAGCGATCGATCCTGTTATCGATGCTAATTATATGGGCAGTGTATAATTTCCAGAGCTGACGCGAATTGGTTTTGACGAAATAGTCACATGTTCCATACATGACTCAGTCTACCGACGAATGCCACGTCGTGCGGGGCCGCAACAGACTCTGACGTAATGTGTTCGGGGTGTGAACTAAACAAGCTCACTCCGGTGTGAGTGGACACTCACAGGAAATGCAGGGAGAGCATTTCGGATGATACTAGATCACAGGGATATTGTTGGATATCGGTAATGTCGGTTAAAATACTTCGGAGTTCCTGAGCACATGTTGGTGCAGATTGTTACTAATTCAAAAACTGACATGAGAGCTTGCTCAGCTCTTTAAGTAGTAACATGTCGACTCGGATTCCCTCGGCTCACCTCGGATTCGATAGTCATATGCTCAGTCACTTCATGCACAGCAGTCCGATGTCTTGTCTTGTCATACAGTCCCTGGACTGCAGTTGCCAATCATCTCTGGTCTGGCTTCCTAAATAATCATAGATATGATGATGTGGCAATAACTGAGGCTCTCCTGGTTTCCCTCCCGTTCTGTTCGGCTGTTTGATATTAAATGGTTTCCCACCATTTCTGGATTGGTTTCCCACCAATTCTCTCAACCTGATCTGCTGTGGGTGCAGATATTCAAAAGTCACATCAGATGTTCAAAAGTCACATTCTGTCAGTCACCCTCATCATACCTCTCGGTCATACTGGTGACTGTCATCAATGCTGTCACTCGTCACTCTGACACGTCTGTCTCTCGTACTGACTCGCGATACACCCTAGTACATAATGTGGGAAGGCGATCGAAGACGAATTTGATGAAAGTTGGACGCTTGGAGGTGCTCATGCGGAATGTTTACGCGACTGCAATCATGCAGAAAACATCTGCAGAAAATATTTGAAATTCCATGCATGCAGTAACACGTAGTCCACTGCAGTCAAAGTCGCTACCGCACGAATTACCCCGCACACATATACCAGGGTCAAGGTATGCTGAAGGGCCTAGAAAAGAAACCCTTCTTCATTATATTTTGTGCGTACTGAAACTCAACGCTAGCACCGCAAGTAAAGTTTTGTAGTGAAAAAACGAGGGCTTCGTTAAGGCATTGCACCCTCGCACGAAAGCAGGGTATCCTACCTTTTTGTGCGCGCTCTGAAATGCAGTTGCTCTTGCGAGGTTAAGAAAATTTAAGGTCGTAGGGCAAGAGATGGCAGGATTTGCACATTTGTCTAATGGCTACTACCCCTTGGTACTCGAGAGAGTACCACAGCCGACTGTGGTACTGTCACAAGTACCAGCTCGCCATAATCTTTTTGGGTGCCCTCCTCCACTCTTGGAATGCTATCCGTCATATACCATTGTCTTTGGGACCCAAACTGAGTTGCCGTATGCCTCATTGGTCCATATCACACGTGTAGCTCTCCTAATGGATGCGTGATGCCACCACGGTAGTGTTTTTGGTTACAATGTGGCATCGTGCGTGTGTTCAAACTGATGGCTCTTCTTTCGAATTTTTCCCAGGCGCACTTGGGAACCAAATAAGCCCGCCCATCATTCAAATTGAAGCTATATATCATGGCCAATGATGTGTGTGGTCGTGGGTTGGTTGGCATACAAGTAATCGCTCACCTTTAAGAAAACCGGAGATTTTGGGCCAGCCAGCCATTCCCGTCGACTTGGGTACCCCCCCTTCCCCCGCCAGCGTCGCGTCCTAAGAGAATCGCTAAGAATAAGGAATTTCGGATTTCGAGCCAGCCAGCTAATTTCTTAAACTCATCCACGTCCACGTAACTCAGCCCAGCAGCTTTCTTAAAATTTAGAGAGTCCACCACTGTTACCAACTGTTGAACTGTACAGTATGGACCCAGAGAGCCGTGCGCAGCTCAAAGAATTGAAGCAAGACTATGACGACGCGATTATTTCTGAAGCTGACTACTTAGAACTTAAAGATATCGTGCTGAACGCTGTCAAGTCCAAAAATTCCCATTTTTCATAGAATTTAAGAGAATCCACTCTCGGTGATCTGCCAGCAACCAATTTCCTTATTTTGGAGAATTTCCTTAGCAAAAAAGACCAGCCAGCTATTCTCGTCAACTTGGGTACCCCCCCCCCCCAAAACGCTGGCTGCTTCCTTAACGTCGAGTTTCCTTAAAGGTGAGCGATTACTGTAATGCCATTTGTCGTAAGTAGCATGCAGGTTTGGGTTGGGTTTGTACTTACCATAATTTGCGTGTAATATTGACTTTATTCCAGCCTGGGTAGCGGGCTTGAGCCTCGGGAATCCAAGTTGTGAAAATGTACATATAGCCCAACAGACTGTAGAATATTGAAGTATACACATGCATCGAATTTTAGAGACCTTTACATGCATGATAAGCTCACCCAATCGGTCAATACACACATACCTCTAGGGCGGAATGGGGGGGAAAAGGCAAGCGAAAATCGGGAGACCCAGTTTTGTCACATGCCTGTGCCTTAACGGCATGCATATGGAGCGTTGTCGCCATTCACATGCCGTAGCACGTAATGGGCACCTATAATAGGTCCCAATAATGAACTCTACCATCATGTTCGGAGTGCCATGGTCACATGGCATGCCTTAATCAGCCTCACAGTGTGTGGTACTTGTGACAGTACCAGTGAAATTGATTAATTTTCAGGCATTTCACCCCCCCAAAGCGCGTGACCGTAACATGTGCCAAAAGTCGGTCGGGGTTATTTTCAATGTTCAAAATAATTCAAAAGGGTCCTAAATGAATTTTCAACGCCATATTTTGACCGATATACCCTCATCTAGTGCGCCATACATGGGATTCTTATTATTGGTACTTGTGACAGTACCACAGCACGGGGTAGTAGCCACTAAGGGGCGGCGCAGGTTCGGCAAAATTTGCTGCAGGGCGGCGGAGGGCCCCTTAGTCTTCCGATTTTTGGCCTTGGTGAAACCGGTCGAAACATGTTTTGATGAGCTTGTACTATGATTGGAAAGTGAAACTTCACAGGTTGAGGCTCACTTACGAACGTATAGCTTCTTTTGACCGGGCAGTACAAACATGGCCACAAAGTCATTTTTGTATTGGGTTAGACCCCCAACCCCATCGTTGTGAGGTACCGGCTGCACCTTAATCCTGCTTTTCTCTCATATCGTCGTAATTTTGTAGGGCTTAAGATGTGTTATTATCAAGGGTATATACGTATCTCGCTTTTCGTGGCATTAGCTCACGACAGAGCGCCAGACCCAAAGATGTGGATGTCTCAATATGAACCTGAGATGCCACACTTTCAAGGTGCGATTTCTCCCTCCTTTATTTGCATCGTGCAAGTGTAGTCCATAGCCACCAAGATTAAAGTAAGGGAATGTAGTATATATTTAAGGGAATGTGCACTTTGCACAAGCTGCTTACAATGAGCACTTTTAGTTCCTGCAGATCGATGCACCCTCTAAGGGGCGTAACCGGTTGACCCGAGGTCCAACTGGTTTGAAGTGATTAGTGCAAATTAATTAACTGGTTGGGGTTAGTTAGCTAATAACTAAAAAATTGATTAGCTAGCTACAATTGGTTAATTACTTTTATTGCACTAGTTAATTGGTGGTTTAACTGGTTACAACCAATATTGAGTATGGGGATACAGCGGCATTAAATGTTGCTCATTCGAGGTCAAACTCGACCCATTCGGATATACATATTATTTGTGTCAGATGTCATCATTACTCTCTGGCAACTTGAGATACTTACTTACTTGTGAGGTGCTTTTAAGTGAGAGTGAGAGGACAAGCTGAGGGGGGGCTGAGGGGTCAACCGGTATGTGGTGTAGACACCAAAGGCATGCACAAACGTATTTCAGAAGAGAATAACACATACATATTATTACTTTTCTAATGTTTTCTAACACACGACCCGGGGTTTTCTGGGCGATCCTCTGCGTCGTTCCGTCTCTTGTAGTGACTGGTAACGAGAGTGCAGAGCATGTGCCAGGGCAGGCTGCTATGGTGTCAAGCGGAGCCTTCACCCTTCTAAGTGCTGAGGAGAGGCCTATACTAGCTTGCTCAGTGATTTCTATGTTCTGACTCTAACACCCTATGAGTGCCATAGTGCACTTGCACATTCTACTTATGCCTCCGCCACACGAGCTGCAGTCGGAAGCTTTTTCTTTGTTCGCCCCATTATATCCAACACACTTTAGCGCGGTATATCTATATCCACGCAACGGACAGTTCTGCAGAATTTGTGAGTTGTGTTTGCGACACTGTTGACTGTACTGTAAGGTGTGTGTAAAGACGACACATGGCTTCGTGAAAACGCTCGACACTCGACTGCTGCTCATGACACTCGTGTCGTCTCGCGCGATTAAGGTGTTCCTAGCGCTGACCGCTGAGGCCGTGTCGAAAATCAGAGATCTCGATTTTTCGATTTTCCGACCGATCGCGATGGGCGACATGGGTGATTAACCGGTAATTAATAAATTTTGAGGGGGGTCAGCTCGTTACTGCCGCTAAGTAGTTAATTCGATTAATAAAATTAATTAACTAGCTACAACCGGTTAGTGCGAATTAATTAACTAGCTAGGGTCAGTTAGTTAATAAAAATGGAATTGATTAACTAGCTAGTAACAATAACTGGTAGTAACTGGGTCTAACTAGTTAACTGGCCTAACTGGTTACTACGGTTAGCACCCTCTTTCAAAAGGGTGGAGCTCTCTCGATGAACTATCAGACGCGCCCAGCAGTTAATGTTTCTTTGCCTGGGAGCCTATCTAAAGCTGCTGCTAAGGAGCACTTTTAGATCCTGCAGATCGACGCGCCCTCTTTTTAAAGGGTGGAGCTCTCTCGAGGAACTATCATACGCGCCCAGCACTTAGGACTCTATTGTTTATTCAAGCATGGCCACTAGAACGCATTTATTAAGCTAGTATTACTTGCATTGTATCCTAGAGTACTCTAAGGGAATTTATACGTGCGTCCTGTGTAGGCAGGGTCCCGTGACTTGAAGGCGAGGTAAAGATGAGCCTGTAGCAATGGACATGCCGTGGAAGGTAAGTGTCCTGCCGGCATTTCAGATTCTAATAAGCACAATCATGTGGCTTGCATGACCACGGATAACTTAAGTTCCCAACCGAGCATAAGTTGAAGCCCCTAGGAAGCCTTACTGGTGCACACCATATTCGCATAAAACCCCACATCCCTGGTCCAAAGCATATTAGAACATACCCCCACAACCATGGTCCAGAGCATATTCGCTTCAAGATACACGTTGCGGGTCCACAACATATCTACATAAAACCCCACGTTGTCGGTCCAAAGCACATTTGCATCAAACCCCACCGCGCTGATATCACAGTTAATAAGGAACTCAAGGTTTAAGAGCCTTCATTTTTATCCTGGAAATTCTTAATATAATATGTTTAGCGCGAGTGTGATTATATTAGGATGCTTTGCCTTTCCCAACGTGGTGCGACTGCTCACTTGGCAGCCATCCTCGTGTCGCCGTCTTTTCGGTTTCCAATATCAGTTGTCGCCTTGGCTTTGCAATTGGGTGCCCCGATGCCTATTCTAGCTGGTGTGCATACATGTGTATGTGGTGCTTCTATTGATCCCTTTGGCTATCACTGAGCCGTCGCAAAAAGCTCGAGTGTCACAAAGTGGTCACATGCATAATGCAACATTTGCAACTTTTTGGAGTTGTGTGACCTTTTAAGGTCAATTGTAAGACTCGGAGTGAAAAAAAAAATTCCAAAAAATATTTTCCGGCTCGCCGGCGGCCAAAATCGATGGTTTTTGGCTTGAAAAGGCCATTTTGAGTGCGCGGGTGCTAGAGGATTTCCCGTCGGTGTCCGAATCGCGTGTTTGAACTTCGTGGGACCTTCCAAGGACCATCACGGGTCACTTAGTGGAAGAAATGATGAGAAATTTTTGTTTGGGGTGCTCGCCGGGGGCCAAAATGGCCGTTTCTGGGGCCTGAGCAGGCCATTTTGCGTGCGCGGGGCTATAGGATTTCAGTTAGGTATCCGAATCGCGCGTTTGAACTTTGTGGGACCTTTCAAGGACCATCACGAACTACTTAGTGGAAGAAATGATGAGAAATTTTAATTTGGGTGCTCGCCGGGGGCCAAAATGGCCGTTTCTGGGGCCTGAGCGGGCCATTTTGCGTGCGCGGGGCTATAGGATTTCAGTTAGGTATCCGAATCGCGCGTTTGAACTTTGTGGGACCTTTCAAGGACCATCACGAACTGCTTAGTGGAAGAAATGATGAGAAATTTTAATTTGGGTGCTCGCCGGGGGCCAAAATGGCCGTTTCTGGGGCCTGAGCGGGCCATTTTGCGTGCGCGGGGCTATAGGATTTCAGTTAGGTATCCGAATCGCGCGTTTGAACTTTGTGGGACCTTTCAAGGACCATCACGAACTACTTAGTGGAAGAAATGATGAGAAATTTTAATTTGGGTGCTCGCCGGGGGCCAAAATGGCCGTTTCTGGGGCCTGGGCAGGCCATTTTTCGTGCGCGGGGCTATAGGATTTCAGTTAGGTATCCGAATCGCGCGTTTGAACTTCGTGGGACCTTTCAAGGACCATCACGAACTACTTAGTGGAAGAAATGATGAGAAATTTTAATTTGGGTGCTCGCCGGGGGCCAAAATGGCCGTTTCTGGGGCCTGAGCAGGCCATTTTTCGTGCGCGGGGCTATAGGATTTCAGTTAGGTATCCGAATCGCGCGTTTGAACTTTGTGGGACCTTTCAAGGACCATCACGAACTACTTAGTGGAAGAAATGATGAGAAATTTTAATTTGGGTGCTCGCCGGGGGCCAAAATGGCCGTTTCTGGGGCCTGAGCAGGCCATTTTCAGGGTTTCGGGGTTTGTGCTACATGTAGGTCAAGGATAACATCGAATTTGCAAGCAACCCATGTCCGTTGCATTCCTATGGGGTTTCGCATTATGATTGCAAGCATATTGGACCATTATAACCCATCAAAGATTAAGTTACACAAGTGCCGCTAGGATACGTTGATGCTCCGCCTCCGGTACTATCAAGTAGTCCTGCCTGCCTACTTTGCGCTTCCTCAGAGCCACTTCCACACACACTATATGATGTGAGTACGTCAAACATTTTCTGCTATTGTCTACAAAGTACTCCGTGCATGTGCTTTCATCCCTCCATTCCAAAAATCTGCCTTCAACAACGAACTCGCCGGGGGTAGCATGCACTCCTGCCCCTGCACTCCCCCCCACACCCTGTGTGTAGTAGTCGTCTTTGATGCCGTCCGCGTCTAGCACTTGATGCACTCCACCTAGCGCCTTCACCAAATAATATTGGTGGTTCTCATCTCCCCCCGATGAGCGTGCAAAGATGCTTCCTCGTGAAACCTCCACTTGCGCCACGTCGTGCACCTGCTCCGCTGCACGCATCCTCGTTCGCCGCTCTTCCCCTACCGCCTCCGCCACCATCGTGAAAGGCACCCATTCATCCACATGACTCTTATAATGGCACCCTTTACTATCCGGTTGCGGGTGCTCACATTGTGCGTAGCAATAATCGCAATAACATGGACGATCACGCTTCAACCCAACCATTAGGCCAACTCCCGCCCGCACCGAGTGCAACGCCAAAGTGCCATCCACCGTCTTGAAGCCCTGGCCCGACTCGTCGACATCGCCATCCTCCACCAAAAAGAAGAACCGCTGCCCAAATGCCGAGCGCCGGTTGGATCCTTGGTCCTTCGCAAACCGCAATCTCTCCAGGCAGAATTCATACAAATCCCTTGCATTCAATATCTTTCCATACCACTTATCCGTTGTTGCCATTACCGCCAAACTAGCCTCATGCTTCACCGCAACTCCCATTGCATCTTGCTCGCCTCGTGCGTGGGATGTCTCAAAAAAGTTTCGTTGGCACGGTATGCCAAGCCCTCGTACCCATTCCATCGGGCGCCCGCTCTCCACCACATCCGCAAAGGCCGTGCCGCATTTGTTCTGCGCCGCACTCCCATCCGCCCACTCGTGAATGAATTTTGGGAGGGGCAAACCTCTTTTCTGAAAGTACTCCTTGACGATGAGTTTACGCATGTGCTGGATGGCACGGTGGCTATGGGGCATGTCGTTGCCCATAAAGTACAGGTAATCCTTCACAATGATAGGATTCTCCTCCGTGGACTCCACCCCGTCCACCTCCTTTACCGCATGCCGCCATAGCACGCAGCATAGTAGCGAGGCCTGCTTCACAATCCAATGCAAGGATTGGATTGCCCGTGGAATGTTCAATGCATGGTTCTCGCTGAAGTCGAAAAGAAGGAGGCAATGGCCCAAGGGCAAATTCTCCTTGCACTTGTTGAACATGTTCATCGTGTGTTGGGCCATAAAGCAATGGTATGGATATGGCTTTAAAAATGGACAGGTTTGCCCACTCACCCCGGCTAGTTCTTTCACCGCCCAGTCCCCATCTGCATCCTTCCGCACGAACTTGCCCGCGCACGAACACTTCTTGGACTCCCCCGGTACATGCCCCAGCACACACCCTTGTAACTTGGACACGAGCTCCCCTACCGGAGTCTTCTTCTGCACAAACTGTACTCGGTGTTTGTTCTTCCCGTCGTCGTCGGTTCCCACCACCGCGCTCTCGTAGGTACTCCACTCAACCTGCTGGCCGGCCTTTCCTATCTCCGCCTCGCACAGCTTCAGGTTTCGCAACCCCCCGCAATCCTCGCACGACCCATCCAAGCAAGGCATAGCGTGAAACTCCGCAGGCTCTCCGTCTGCCCCCGTTGGCTTCGGGCACAACAACGACGCTACAAACTTTGACGTCGACGAGCCAACCTCGCACCGCCCGCAGACCTTGTCCGGGAACGCCTCTGTCGGCTTTCGATTGGATAGAACTGCCCTCTGCCCCCCTAGCAGAGGGCAACACGTCCTATCCTCGCACTCGCACTTAGAGTGCAATACCTCGTGCGCACGGTTGTATGCTGTCAATGCCAACCGGAAGTCCTCGTGATATCTGCAGCAGCAGGATATCGTGTCCCTCCGGGTAAGCCTGCGCACTTCCTTCGGCTTCTTCTGCTCGAAAGTCCTCAAGCCCACCTTCACATCAGGTTCCTTCTTCTTGAACCTTCTGAACACCTCCAGCTGCGTCATTTCCAGCCACTGCTTTGAGGCCTTTTCAACTCTCCCGTCTTCACGTCGAACCTGTATGACATCCCTTTTGCAGGTGGACACCCGCGTTATCCCTGGGCTGAGCCAGAAGTCCCTTATTTTCTGCAACACTTCGGCGTTCAGGGCGTCCTTTGCCTTCTTCTTCACTTCAGTCACCAAGCCCTTCAGCAGCCCGCTTCCTCGCCTTGCTGCCAGCTCAAGGCCGATACCAGCTTGCAAGTTCCGGTGCCCTAACTGCCCTGTGGTTACCACACCGACTTTTATGCCTAAAACTCCGGCGACCTCTTGCACTGTTTCTGACGCCCCTCCCCCAAACGCCATCGCTGCTCCTGCCAGTTGAATGTCGCGGTCTAGTTTGCAGCGGCTGCTTGCGAGGGAGGCGAAGGCCGCACGTAAGCTGCTCACTATGCCCATACCCACGCGATCCTCTGGTGCACGCATGCCACCACGCACCGCTGTTTGAATGCCGCTGTCCAACGTTTGCACATAGTTCGCGAGCGCTCCTGGTATCAAATCGTCACGCGCGTTCTGAAATACCCCCTGCAGCTTCTTGTTCCAGTGACTTTTGCTTCCCCGCGGGATACCGATAGCAGCGGTAGCGCCCGATCCCCCCTCTTCAGGGACCCGATCAGGGATATCCACTCGCAAACGCTTCCTCGCGCGAGAGTCCGCCTGACGTCGCCTTGCTGCAGCGCGCCGTTTCGCAACAGTGGATACTGGCGTCGTCCCAACTGCAGGCGACGCTATACGCGATTCCACAGCGGGCGGTCTAGGGGATGCCACAGCGGGCGCCACAGCGTGCGCCACAGCGGGCGCCACAGGGTGCGCCACAGCGGGCGCCACAGGGGGCGCCACATCCAACCAGTACTTAGCGAAGGCTGTGATGCGTGAAGCAAGTTCCACGCCACGCTCTACATCTGCTGCATCCACCGGGTACACCTCAGGGAAATCATGCGCCTCTTTGCCAAGGCTTCGCAACAACGGCAGTAAGTCAACTAACACTCGAAGAGAAGACATTGTCCCCGCTAGCTGTTGGGTGTGGCAAAAGCCACAGGTGGGAACCTATGCAATTAGTTCCCCCCTTAAAGTCTAAATCAGTTCCATACTGCAGTAGTAGGGCGGTCCGCTGCTGTACTCTCTCTGACTTTGTTTTTAAAAAGCAGTTCCCAATTCACCCCCCTATAATCGTCCAGGCCCTCTGCTTCCATCAAGACATCCCAAGCGCAAGGTAGACAAGCGAGCGCGTACTGGTAGTCGGTAATATCGTAAAAATAGCAATCAGGTCCAAACCATACGTGCACTCTTGCTCTCCTATTGCAATAGTCGCACTTCATGATACTTGAGAGTTTAAGTCTTTCGAGTTTGCACTTTCGCGTCCGGTCTTATGCCCGTTCAGGTCTAGTTCACGCATACACGCATCACCGGCCGCGAGATCTAAGCTCCGATGTGACTGGACTGATCTCGCGGCCGGTGAAACTTTTCTTCATACACATCAGATTATGGTATAATTGCGTAGAAGATGTCACCGGCCGCGAGATCAAAGTCTCCCTGTGACTGGATCGATCTCGCGGCCGGTGAAATTTTTCTTCTTACACATCAGATTGTGTATAATTGCGCAGAAGATGTCACCGGCCGCGAGATCTAAGCTCCGATGTGACTGGACCGATCTCGCGGCCGGTGAAATTTTTCTTTGTACACATCAGATTATGGTATAATGGCGCAGAAGATGTCACCGGCCGCGAGATCAAAGTCTCCCTGTGACTGGCCTGATCTCGCGGCCGGTGAAGCGCATGCGCATTTTCAAAGCTTTGCAAGTTAGCGGTTTGGCGAAAGTGCTCACAAGTTTGTCAGTTGTTTAGTAACACCTAGTTACTAAAATCTTCTATATACTTATACTCTCAATACTTATCGAGAAAAAAATGGCCAGTCGTGGAAATAAAGCGCTTTCAATAGCCTTCGGCGCGGAAGCGCAACCCAAGCGGAGCAGGCAATCTCTGTTCCCCCCTCGCCTAGGATGCGTGGTGCCCGATTGCCCGCACATTGGAAAGGCACCACTGGTCGAAGTGCAGGCGACGAAGTGCACTCTATGCCAGGGCTTTTTTCACAGGGGTTGCGGCACGGAATCTCCGCAGTACAAAGGGGAATGCAAGCGCTGCGGGGACATTACCCGCGAGCACTGCCTGTTTTGCGGGAAGGGTGCAGCGCAGGGCGCTCCTGTGGGCCACGCATGCGGAATTTGTAAACGCGGGTTTCACGGCCGTTGCGCGGTTGGCCTCGGGGTGGAGATGGACGATATGGCTTCTTGCCATCGGTCCAACTGTACATGCCCGTTTCAAGGGCTGTACAAAACTCAACCTGCGTTTTTTGACAAGCAGCCCTCCGGCTCATTGGCCTTGCCAGCACAGGAGGCAGCAGGGGAGGCGATCGCGGGAGGGGATGCTGCACAGCAGGCGGCAGGGGAGGCGATCGTGGCAGCAGGAGGGGAGGCAGCGGAGGCAGGAGCGGTCCCCATGCCTATGCTTTTCATGACGATAGGAGAAGGGGAGGCGTCAGAGGAGGAAGCACAGGAGGCAGCAGAGCAGGCAGCAGGGGAGGCGAATGCGGCAGCAGGAGGGGAGGCTGCACAAAAGCCAGCACAGCAGGCAGCAGGGGAGGCGCATGCGGCAGCAGGAGGGGAGGCTGCACAGGTGCCAGCACCTGTGCAGGCAGCAGGGGAGGCGCATGCGGCAGCAGGAGGGGAGGCTGCACAGAAGCCAGCACAGCAGGCAGCAGGGGAGGCGATCGCGGCAGCAGGAGGGGAGGCTGCACAAAAGCCAGCACAGCAGGCAGCAGGGGAGGCGCATGCGGCAGCAGGAGGAGAGGCTGCACAGGTGCCAGCACCTGTGCAGGCAGCAGGGGAGGCGCATGCGGCAGCAGGAGGGGAGGCTGCACAGAAGCCAGCACAGCAGGCAGCAGGGGAGGCGATCGCGGCAGCAGGAGGGGAGGCTGCACAGGAGCCAGCACCTGTGCAGGCAGCAGGGGAGGCGAATGCGGCAGCAGGAGGGGAGGCTGCACAGAAGCCATCACAGCAGGCAGCAGGGGAGGCGCATGCGGCAGCAGGAGGGGAGGCTGCACAGGTGCCAGCAGGGGAGGCGATGAAGGCAGGACCTGCAGAGGAGCCTGGGGAGGAGGATCCTGCTTCGAGGGTACAGCCTTCCCTGCTGTACCCTCCTGATTGGCAAGCGCAGCTGGAAAGAGCCGGCTATTTCGTCGCTTATATGCAAGATGAAGCGGACCTGGACAGCCTGCACAAGGAGTTTCACAAAGGGTACCAGACGAACAAAGTGCAGCAGAACTTCATGGAGTGCAACGAGAAAGGGGTGAAGGTTCACTCGACACCGGACGGTCACCGGTTCATTGTCGACGTGGAGGAGAAGACAGGGTTGATGAATCGGTTGGAGGCGACCGTTGGGGGGGGATGTGCTGGGAAAGCTGGGGGAGGTGGATAGCAGGGACCTAGAAATGCGCTCTGGAATTATGGCACGGACATGCCTTATGACGCACGGCGGAGCGGAGCGGCAAGGGAGGCACTACGACGAGGGGGAGTACGGAGTGCTCACGGTGTACACGGAGGAGTATCAGTTTGTGGTGTACCCTGGGTCGCACAAGGTGAAGGTGGGGGAATCCCATGAGGGCAGGGGGTTGGCGGGGGTAACACTCTTCTTGAATGCGAGGAGTGTGGTGGTGTTTCATGGGAGGTTGGTGCATTGCGGGGCGGAGTTCAAGCACACGGGGTGGCCGCGCTGGTCCGTACACTTTTACATCGACTTGGTGGGAGCGAACCCGCCGGAGAACGTGACGTTTCCGGTACGGGCCTTGTCCGGTCCGCTCTCGCGGATACAGGCCTTGGACTCACGACAGCTGCTGCCTAATCCGCCGATGACAAAATATTATTTTAGAGCTTTGTATGAGGAGATGAACTACTGCGTGGCGATAAATTGTAATTCTCCCACGATCGCCTGGACCCTCCACGAGAAGGTGAGCCTGCGGAATAGTCTTCGGGGGATATGGCGTTTGGGAGGGTGGTGACGCACGAGAAGCACCCGAGCAAGTGCTGGATTGCGGGCCCCGCGGTGAAACCTGGGAAACCGCAGAACGGGGTGGGTTGCTGGGTGTATGGGCCGTGGAGTCTGGAGGGGGCGGAGTCAGGAAAGCGTCGTTTGGTGCTGTTCCGAGTGAGCAGCCTCACGGCTAAAGGCGGGAAAAGGGTGCAAATTATGATCGAGGAGGAGGCAAGGAAGGAGGCTGCTGATCTTCTGCTGGAAGCCTGCAAGTGCTTTCAGGAGGCGCACAAGGCGGGCACTTTTGAGCAGGTCGCCAGCTTCAATCACCACTGGAAGAAAGAAGAAGACTTTCTGGCTGGTGAGCTGAAGCCGGTGTATGGGGGGCCAGCGGATGCTGTCCCGAAAACGGGTGCAGCGGCGGAGGCCAAGAAGGCGGCCAGAAAGCGGGAGGAGGTGGCGAGGCAGCAGGCGGCGGCGAAGGAGGCAGCCACAAAGAAGGCTGCAGCGAGCAAGAAAGCAGCAGCGGAGGCAGCCAAGGTTGCAGCGAAGAAGGCAGAGCAGCAGGCGAAGGCAAAGGCAGCAGCGGAGGCAAAGGCAGCAGCGGCGGCTGCTCAGAAGGCAACAGCAGCTGCTGCTGAGAAGGCAGCGAAGGAGCAGCAGCAGCTGCTGCTGCTGCTCAGAAGGCAGGGAAGAAGGCCAAGGCAGGGAAGGTGGCAGGGACGAAGAGGAGTGCGGATGAGGCAGCAGCAACTACCACGAGAACCAGATCCAAGAGGCAGGTTGGTCCCCGTGCGGTTCAGGTGGGGTCGCAAGAGACCTTGCCAACACCCATTGCTACTGCTACGGAGGAGGCAGGGTGGGAGGAGGATATGTTTTCTCCGTTGGAGCCCCTGCATCTGTGGCAAGGCACGCCATCGGAGGAAACCAGGTCGGTGGACGGGGTGAGCGTCGGCAGGGAGGAGGGGGCGGCAGGCCTGATGGAACTGGTGTCACAGGCGGGAACTGGTCAGCCGGCTAGGGGGGAGGTGGCACCGGCGGCGAGTCAGCGGTTGCAGCAGGAGGTTGCAGACTTGAAGGCTCAGTTGGAGATTGCCGAACTGAAGCGGAAGCTGCAAGCGGTGACGCAAGCAACCCCGCCACCACCTGCCTCCCCAACAAAGACAAACACGCCACCGGTGTCCATGGGCCCCGCCGAATCTGTGGCGATGGATGTGCAGGCGTCTGCCGTGGCTGGTGGGGGTGGTGGTGTTGGGATGCAGGCGTCAAGCCACCAGATACCTCTGCGGGCACAGGAAGGGATTGCGAACGGCTCGCAGGTGTTGTACACGCCGTCTCAGCCGTTGCAACTGACGGCACAGATAGCACCCCAGTTTGCCAACCAGCCCTTCATGCCATGGGGGTTACAGCCCCAACCGCAAGTGTCCCAGCCAACCATCACAATGTCATGGCAGGAAGCCCAAATGTTGCGGGCTGCCATGGGGGGCAACCAAGGAACTGCCCAGCTGAACATGTCCTTTGCTGATTTTTGCAATGGTTTAATGCCACCATTTGGGCGGCCTAGGTAGATAAGGCAGAGGCGCTTGTGCTGTATTTATTATATCTTTCATATAGAATAGTATCATGAAGGGACAGATTTTCCCCCCATAATAAGGTGGGGGGCTGTCTCTTAATAATAATGATGGTACATTGTGGATGCAATTGTAATGGGAAATCCCATATGTATGCAACAAACAAGTGTGGGTTGTACATGCATGTGCTATCATTAATTCTTTATGCCATTGTGACCGAGGCACGCAAAATGGCCTGCGTAGGCCCCAGAAACAACCATTTGGGCCCCCGGCGAGCACCCAAATTAAAATTTCTCATCATTTCTTCCACTAAGTAGTTCGTGATGGTCCTTGAAAGGTCCCACGAACTTCAAACGCGCGATTCGGATACCTAACTGAAATCCTATAGCCCCGCGCACGCAAAATGGCCCGCTCAGGCCCCAGAAACGGCCATTTTGGCCCCCGGCGAGCACCCAAATTAAAATTTCTCATCATTTCTTCCACTAAGTAGTTCGTGATGGTCCTTGAAAGGTCCCACGAACTTCGAACGCGCGATTCGGATACCTAACTGAAATCCTATAGCCCCGCGCACGCAAAATGGCCTGCTCAGGCCCCCAAAAACAGCCATTTTGGCCCCCGGCGAGCACCCAAATTAAAATTTCTCATCATTTCTTCCACTAAGTAGTTCGTGATGGTCCTTGAAAGGTCCCACGAACTTCAAACGCGCGATTCGGATACCTAACTGAAATCCTATAGCCCCGCGCACGCAAAATGGCCTGCGTAGGCCCCCAAAAACAGCCATTTTGGCCCCCGGCGAGCACCCAAATTAAAATTTCTCATCATTTCTTCCACTAAGTAGTTCGTGATGGTCCTTGAAAGGTCCCACGAACTTCAAACGCGTGATTTGGTCACCTAACTGAAATCCTCTAGCCCCCGCGCACGCAAAATGGTCCGCTCAGGCCCCAGAAACAGCCATTTTGGCCCCCGGCGAGCACCCAAAAAAAATATTCTCATCATTTCTTCCACTAAGTTGCCCGTGATGGTCCTTGAAAGGTCCCACGAACTTCAAACGCGCGATTTGGTCACCTAACTGAAATCCTCTAGCCCCCGTCCACTCAAAATGGCCCGAAAACAGCGTTTTTGCCCCCCGGCGAGCACCAAAAAAAAACCAAAAATTTTTCCTCACGGGGTCTTATTATTGCCCTAATAAGGCCTAGTAACTCTCCAAACATCATAAAACCTCCATTTAGATCGATTATGCATTTTCTTGCCGAACTTTTTGCGACGGCTCCACTACCTTGTCTGTAACCGGCGTGGATGGGCTATCACAGCACATCATGCCGTTCGTAATGTGTTGGCATATATGCTGAAGCAAGTCTTTGATCCAGCCTTTGTCATCGTGGATGATCACAATCGTCACGGGCATTCGCCTGATTGGAAGCCCGACATCACAGTGCTCAACCATAATGTACGAGGCAGCCATATCGTGATTGACGTGAGCCTTGCATTCCCTTGTTGTGCCTCGTATGTAGACCAGGCTGCTCAGGAGCCGCTGCGGGCTGCGGCGGTACATGAGCGAGCCAATAGGGAATTGTACGGACCAATCTGGCCTCACACGCTTCTGCCTTTTGCTATGGAGTCTATTGGAGGTTTGGGGAAATCGGCGCGGAATGCAAGTACACGGTTGTGTACAGCGCAGGCACGACCGATTGTTTCAGGAGGAGGAGGATGTACCGGAATATCCAAGTACACTAGATATCAGAAACTCCCGTACTCGTGTGGATAAACTGTGTAAGATAAATAAACCCTAAGCTAGATATACCCGGAACGGTCTCGGACGGTCTCGGTGTCTAGCCTACCTGTGACAGCGTGTGTCACAGTACGAACCTACAGATCAGTCAGTAGTCCAGTGTTGGTCCTAGGAATCTGTCATAGGGGCCTGCACCGGGACTCCCGGTCAGGGCTGCCTATACAGATTTCAGCACACCACCCCGGCACTGTGGGTGGTGACTGACTAGGAGAGTCAGAAAATGTAAAGATGCAAGTGTTAGGGCAGGAGCCAGGGTGACAAGGCCTAACTGCTAATCTAACTGTGCAATTCTGATACACAAATTAGAACCCTCTAGCTAGCACAAGAGCAGAAACCCACAGGCAATTAAGGTCCTGCCAAACTACTGAAAGGCTCTGTGCCAGCAAGTCAAATTGAAGATTTCAAAGGTGTCAAAGCAAAACATAAACCAGATTGAAGAAGTCTTTGAGGTCACAGGAGTTCTGCACACCACCATGTTGGTGTGCCTCCAGAGTGAGCAAGAAGTCAATCGACAGTACCAAAGTAGTCAGCGGTGGCCTCACGGAAGTCCATCCCATAGTAGGAAGTAAAGCAACCAGCTCCATAATAGTGCCCCGCATCAAGAGGACCGCTCTCATGTAAGGCCATGCCGTAGTAGAATGCCATGTCAATACCCAAATCCGCTTGAGCCAAATCCTGAAATGCTAAAAAGCTCAAAGTGTCAGGAGGCTCGGGCGGCTGAAGCCGTGG